>OLKM01000193.1:118739-146239 GCA_900291075.1 Melanogrammus aeglefinus
TGGGTGTGGTGGGTGGAGTATGTGTGTGTGTGTGTGTGTGTGTGTGTGAGGGGGGGGAGAGGGGGGGGGGGGGGGAGAGAGACGACTCTAAAAGACACGACTAAGCCTGCTGCCCCCTCCCTTCCCTCCCCCGGCCTCAGCAACACGTTGCTGCTGTAGGCTGTCCTCCGTGCAGACCCCCCCTCTCCCAAATGAAGGGAGTGATTCTGTGTCGTTGACCCCGTTCCACAGGGGTGGAGGAGCATGCCCAGGTGGGAGAGAGTCACACAGGGTTGGTGAATGAGAAGCAGACCAACACGAGTTAGTTATTGTACTCTATTGTCAATTCCTAAAATCCCCTGTTTTATTCTTCTCCGCCTTTGTGGCCGTGTTATAATACCGTCATTTCCCTTCGGGGGAAGAACAAAGCTCCATTTAATGATATTGTCGTAGTTTTTATTACAACAATTGCGTTGCTGTGTGTTTTTCAAACGATATTGGCTGCACACAGTCCCTCTTGCTAGCTAAAGCGTGCGGTTCACCCTTCCAGGAAGCACCCGATGTTGTAGAGAGAGAGACAGCTTCACTCCCGTGCCCCAGTTACTCCCATCTGTTGCCCCTGGCGATCACTTCATCCCCATTGTGTCGACTCATTACGCGCGCCTTAACCACAACCCCTTAATTGCCACCTTCCAGTTTCGCTCAGTGCTCAGGGAAAGAAAATCCCCCACGGACAGACATGTGGGGGCCACACTGCCCCCCCCCCCCCCCCTCGTGCACGCGGCCCCGTGCGCGTGGCCTGTGCGTGCAGCACGAGCACTAATCTGATGGCGTCGGCCCACCAAACACCTGCCACCTCCGAGAGGAGAGGAGGGGGGGGAAGAAAAGTTAAAAACAAAATCCAGAGCTCCTCCCCTTTCTGCGAGCACTGCACCTACTTTAATCTCCGTTGATGAATGTGCTGTTTGGAGCACATGGAGGCATGTGGCTGTATGCGGCGAAACACACACGCACAACATGCAGCAAAATAAACACGCTTTTCTTTAAACACATCAGTAGGAAGGAAGGAAGGGAACATGGAGGTTACTCCTTGCTCCTATATCCTCCTATCCTTCACGGCTCCACTGAGGAGATTTCCCAGGTCATTGGATCTCATTGTTGGACCCTCAGCGAACAAGAGAGTTGTCCCCCTTTTGTCTCTCTGCCTCTTTTTTCATAGCCCAGACGTGTAATTATTCCAAGACAGTGACGAGCAGGGCCCCGACCCCTCCGCCATGACAATAAGTAGGCGGGGACCCCCTGGCGTGGGCTGGGGGGGCCTAGACATGAAGCAATGTGACAGACCTGGTGTGGCACACACAATGGCCCCGGCCATCTCCCCATTGGCAGGGCATGGAGGAGTACGCTCTGTCCCCCATGACATCGCTCTCTTCCCCACACAGCACTCGCTGTTCTGCTACCGCCATTGGTCTTGTTGAGGAGTCCCACGGCACCCACGCTGTTGTTTTCCCACTCCTATGTGATGAGCGATAGTAATACGCAGGGCGAAATGTGCGCCTGCCATCAGCCAACATGGATAGATTTAATCATGGAAATTATCAACATATTAAAGAAATTGCTTGGCCAGTATTGCAGTATTGCAGTACTGCCTCATCTTGCAATATTGTAATTCCACTCGGTCAGGTGAAGACAAAATCGTACCCTTGGATTATAGTCATATTTGTAGCGGCAGTACTAGTGTTTAGGTGGTGATGAATCATGGGTGTGTTTGTATGAAGAATGCTCCCCTGGGTCCCGGGACCTCTCATTGATGACCGTGTGACCCTAAGTGCTTCACAAGCATTCTGTTCATCTTCATTTACCATGAAGGAAATGGTCTCGATGTACTGGTGAGATGTGTTCACCTTTTGTAGCTTGCACTCACAAAGTGACTCCAGCATAGAGACAACGGTATGTGTGTGATGTCCGCGTTTGTGTGTTTTGTGATGCCTGTTTGTGTGGGAGTATTGTGTGTGCATATGTGTGTGTAGTACGTGTGCATTTGTGTGTGTGTGCCTGTGTATCCTTGTGTGTGTGTGTGGGTCTGTTCGTGTGTGTGTGGTGTGTGTGTGTGTGTGTGTGTGTGTGTGTATGTGTGTGTGTGTGTGTGTGTGTGTGTGTGTGTGTGTGTGTATGTGTGTGTGTGTGTGTGTGTGTGTGTGTGTGTGTGTGTGTGTGTGTGTGTGTGTGTGTTCATATTGTGTGTGTGTGTGTGTGTGTGTGTGTGTGTGTGTGTGTGTGTGTGTGTGTGTGTGTGTGTGTGTGTGTGAATTGGAAGTTTGTTGATGGATTATTGATCGCAAATTAGAGTACAAGTCCTGAGGGGCCATCGTGGTTGGTCAGGAATGAATACATCTCTTCATGCTTCACCTCACACACCCAATTTAGGCACAGGAAACCAAGGGCACACACACACACACACACACACACACACACACACACACACACACACACACACACACACACACACACACACACACACACACACACACACACTGTGGAGACACACTCAGCCACGCTCTAACGCATACAGACAGTGTTGCGTATAGAAGCTCAGACAATGGCCGCCCCTGAGCCTGTCTAATGCAAATGGGCCCTCTATGGGATGTCTTCCACTCTCAAAGGGCTTCCCTTTCTCGGCCATCTTAGGCAACTTCGTATGCGAGCCAGGGGAAATATGTATTGTGATTCGTACTCGGTGGGGGCTGTGCTGTTTGGAAACATGCTAGAGGCCGGGATACTCAGTGGGGAACAATGGTGGAAAAGTAAACATATTCAATTGTTGCACATTGGATCAATGTGTAACGATTGGGATTTGGTTTAAATTTAACTAAACTGAGATTATATTCAGTTGACGACATTGGTATTTGGTCAAATATCTTTCTCCAACTGGAAGAAATTAACTTAATAAAATAAATATTGCATTATTTTAATAGTATTTTTCTTTCCTCTTAGGTTTTAGTTTCCAAAGAGTTTGCAACAAAAATATCAAAACAAGATCAAAAAACAAGATGGATTCGGAGGAAGTAACTTTCAACATCCGCTTTTATTCTTGACCAACAGAATTTAAAAACAACACACCAAGACACACACTTAAATACACACCTAGGGTCACGCAAAAAAGGAAGGGCGAAAACTAGCCAGGATTTCTCTGCTGGCCTCAAACCCGCAGCGCCATGGACGCCGACCAGAAGGACAGCAGCTCACCAAAGGACAGCGAGTCCCCAAACGACCCAGAGTCGCCCAAGGATTCGCCGGTCGACGCCGATAGCGAGCCGGCGGCGGCCGTTGCCGTGGCGGCGGAGGACGAGGATTCGTCCGCCCACGTGTGCGGCGTCTGCGGCCGCAGCTTCCCCCTCCTCAGCTCGCTCTCGCAGCACATGAGGAGACACACCCGCGAGAAGCCCTACAAGTGCCCTTACTGCGAGCACCGGACGGCCCAGAAGGGCAGCCTAAAGGCCCACGTCAGAAGCCACAAGCTGGGCTTGCTCGGCCACAGCCCGGGGCCCGAGGGGGCCACGACGGAGGGGGCCCCCGGGTGCGGCGAGGACGCCAGCGCCAGCGCCGGCGAGGTCGCTGACAGCTCCTCGGAGAAGGAGCACGGCGTCGTCGAAGGCGGGGCCAAGAAGAAGGTTCCCAAGGGGAAGGCGAGGCGGGGCGAAGACGCGGACGCGGCCGAGGAGGAGTCGTCGGGCAGCAGCGGCGGCGCCAACGCGCCCGAGGAGGCGGCGGAGGGCGCCGGGGTCGGGCCCTTCCCGTGCAGCGTGTGCAGCCAGGTGTTCCCCCAGGCGGCGCTGCTCAAGGCCCACGCCAAGAAGCACAAGGGCTCCCAGGACCACGGCTGCCGGATCTGCGGGCGGCGGTTCCGCCAGGCCTGGTTCCTCCAGAGCCACATGCGCATCCACCGTGCGACCAAGGCCCAGCTGAAGGGCGGCGACGGGAGCACGCAGCCGGCCACCGTCAACGGGGCGTACCGGGACCCCGCCTCGCTGGCCAACGAGGAGTGCCTCTACGAGCTCTGCGCCGGCTGCGGCAACTTCTTCTACGACCGCCAGAGCCTGCAGGCCCACGAGAAGCTCCACAAGCCGGGCCGTGGCCTGGCCCAGACCCCCCAGCAGCAGCCGGACAAACCCGTGGACCCAGAGACGGTCGCGTCCAAGGAGAACTTCCTGAAGAGCCTGAACCTCCGATGCGTCCGGTCCGAGGAGCCGGCGGAGGAGAAGGAGCTGGCGGGGAGGATTATGGAGCTGGACCCCATATGCAGCTACCAGGCCTGGCAGATAGCCACCAAGGGCCGGCTGGTGGAGGTGACGGAGAGAGGCCTGGGCTGGGAGGAGCGGCTGGCGGACGCGGAGGTGGCGTACAACCGGGAGAAGGGCGAGTATGTGGCGCTGAAGGTGGACAAGAAGAGGAAGCAGGGCGACGTGCCCGCCGCACCCTTGAAGAAGAAGAAGGCCGGAGGGAGCCAGGAGCACCCGGCCATCAACGCCTTGAGCGGGAGCAACGGGGGCCACCACGGACAGACGGACCACACCCTGTTCAACGGCCTGGGCCACGCCTTTTACGTGGCGCTGCAGAAGAAGAAGCTGAAGGAAGAGGCCCAGGTTTCGGCCAAACAGAACAACAGCATCAGGAATCAAGGTCAGAAAGGTAAGATGTGTAAATCGCCTCCACTCTAATTCTTAATCCAATCTGTCTGTAGGGGATTATTGTTATGCAATGTTTTGTGATTAGACTAGACTTTATTGGAAGCAGGTTTGGATTTGTAGGTCAAGCTTGGGTTCATTGGTTTTGCCGCAACCTTGCTTCTCCTGAATTGAAACTGGGACTTACAGTATTCTTGGAAGGGTTGAGTAAGGGTGGTTCTATTGCTTCTGGGAACACATTGATATTTTAATTGTAAATGTTCTTAAAGGGCAGAAATACATTTTACACCCATTATCAGGGATTCAAATATTGGGCTTCTAGGCAGAGGGGCCGATGACGGCAGTAGGTCTGCGGTGACTGAGCAGTCAGGCCTTTTACTGAATGTACTTCATGCCATAACCTGCACTTATCGGCCCAAATCTGAAACCACGCATTTGGCAACAGATCAAAACCCCTGTAAACATTGCTTTCATTTTGTATTCATTTTATTAATTAATGTTTTAATGAATTAATCAGTTTTTAATTTTTTGTTATTATTATGTGTTATTATTATTTTTAATCGCATCCTTTGTAAAGCAGGAGAAATGGTTTTGTTAGGTAAAAATGTGGAGCATTGTGTGTAACAGGCCAAAACACGATGCAGGTTAGAGGGGTCTATGCACTAGGGCTAAGTGGTCAACCTCATTGTTCCTTTGCGGTTCTTGTCCCACCTCCAGATAAGAAGCCATTGTTCTGCGAGCACTGTGACTTCCACGCGGCGGACGCCAGCAGCCTCAGGTCTCACGTGTGTAAGCCGCGCCCGGAGCAGCACAGTGCCCCCAAGGGCCTGGAGGACCACCTCCGGCAGAGCGGCTCTAAAGACTCTAAGTACATGGACTACCTCAGGAACCGCAGTGCCCTGCTCAGCCAGCCCTACTGGAGCCCCTTCGCCAGCCTGCCCGGCCCGGACTGGACCGAGCTGGCCGTCAAAAAGGAGAAGAGCGAGGTGCCCGCGGGGGAGGGGGGCACCACCATCAAACCCGTCCCCATCGACGGCGCCAATCTAATCAACCTGTCCTCGCTTCCCGTCCCGGACCCCCCCGCCAGCCGCCGCTGCTGCCGCCGACCCCGCGGGGGAGACCGGGGGCATGGTACGCCACCAGTGCCCGTACTGCGCCCACACCACCAACTACCCGGAGGTGCTGTGGATCCACCAGCGCGTGGCTCACAGGGTGGACGGGGCCAGCTCCGTGGCCCCCCGGTGGGCCCCCTGCCTGGGCGGGTTCAAGGGCTCCAAGGCGGGCGCCGGCGGCCAGTGGAGACGCACCGGCCCCCCGCCTTTCCTGGAGGGCAAGGACTGCCCGGCGCTGCCCGCCCCCAGGACCCAGCGCACGCAGGCCCCGGAGGTCGCCGCCCCCGCCACCGCCACGGCCAGCACCGCCACCACCGGGAGAGCTAGCGGTAGAACTTCTACGAGTGCCCCCGGGGGCGCCGGCAGTAGCACCACTACCACTAGCTCCGGTGCCCCCGGCTCTGGTAGGCGGTCAACGGGCAAAACTCAGCCGGGCAACCCCACCGCTGTCAAACAGAGAACAGCCCCGGCCCCGTCGAAGGACTCCAGGTCCTCGGACGGATCGCCTTCCTCCGGCAGGAAGGTGGCGCTCCTGCCCCCGAAGAAGAAGTCGTCCAGCAGCGAGCGGAGCCAGAAGGGGGAGGAGCCAGGGCGGAGCAAGTCCACCGCCGCCGCCACCACCGCACACGCCGGCTCCTCGTCCGGCAGTGGCGCCTACCCCGCCCACGGCGGCCCGGCCTTCCGGTCCACCGGCAGCCCCAAACACAGGGGCCACCGGGTCTCTGTGGAGGGCCGGCTGCTCCCCCAGGAGGGCCTGGGCTTCATGCTGGCCAGGAACCACGTCCACTCGCCCCATCACAGCGGCGGAGGACACGCCCCCACGCGCGACGCCATGAACGCCTCCGCCTGTCCGCGGCGGCCGCTAAAGGCCGCGACCTCTGGTCGGCCATGAACATGTGGGGGTCCCAGCGGGACCGAGCGTACGCGGAGCCCCCGCTGTACGCTCAGGGGAAGAGCGAGGCGCAGCCGGAGATGCCCATGGACATCGATGTGTTGAGCCTGCTGAAGAACTACAGCCCCCACGACCTGGCGGCGCTGTACCAGCACTGGGGCTTCGTGGACCCCCGGATCGACCCCCAAGGTGAGAGGAGAGGGGTTCACTGACCGGGGGCTGCTTCAGAGACAGGGGGACTGAGCTGTGTCTAACAGCCTTCAGGGCTTGTGCACTGCCACCATTTTGGGAGCATAGGAGCAATTGCATGTTAGTTATTTTGTAGGTAGTAGTAGTTCTTTGGTCATTGATTAGTACTAAATCATGACCTGATTTGTCATGATGGGAAGACATTTTTGTGTTTAAAACTGCCACACTGTTTGTAATGATAGAAGATGCAAAACCAAGTTTTCATCAGCCTGAATTACAGCAAATTTTCCTTGATTTTAGTTGTTTTTACACAATTACACAAGCACTAATGACTGTGTTTGAGTTGGTCCAAGTATCATTATAATGTACCGTTCATAATTTGTGTAGGTTTTTTGAGGAAATAGGAAAGAAATGATCCGGAATAATAATGATGGTTTCTCTGTTCCACAGCAATGTTACAGCTAAATGGACATTTTGTGAATGAAGTCCACTCTGCCTCTGAAGCTTCCAGACAAGTAGGTATACTTTTGTTGTGATTACTGCTTTAGAAGTGATATGTTGCATCTGGAATTTCCAACAAAAAACTGTTTTTCCCCGAATCTCGTCCTATTAATCCCCTTTTCAAAATTAATTACATCAAAATTGCTTTCACTCCTTCGTGATTATGTAAATCCACAATCGTGTGTGTTTGTTAGTGTGTGTGTGTGTGTGTGTGTGTGTGTGTGTGTGTGTGTGTGTGTGTGTGTGTGTGTGTGTGTGTGTGTGTGTGTGTGTGTGTGTGTGTGTGTGTGTGTGTGTGTGTGTGTGTGCGCGCGTGCGTGTGTCAGCCTCCACACCCTGGCTGTCTTTCTTTTCTCGCTCTGAGAGTGTCTGACAGGGTTGAGGGGAAGAAGTCAAAGACATAAAAAAAACACACCTCACCAACATGGCCGATTCCTGCCCCCTCGGGGTAAGATTCATCCGACGTCTCCATTTGGCCTGTCACCGGCCTGTCAGTCAGGCCTTCCCCCAAAGCTACCTGCAGCCCCGCTCAGCCCCCCTCTGCAACCTTTCACTCACAGCCCTTCAGGAATGGGAGAAAAAACGTTTCCCAAATACGATCGGGCGACCCTTTTCTTATCGGCAACACGACGCCCGCGGTGTTAGCAACACGCGACGCGCCGCTTCACAGGACGATCTGCAAACCGTTCAAACCTCCACTGGAAGAGGGGGCGTATAAGTAAGGGGTCCGCAGTCCGCCTCAATGCATCCCCCGCTGAGCCAGAATGTTCTGACCCCTCAGCCGCTCCTTAACAACCTGTATCTGTGTCTTTGTATCTGCAAAGAGGGACCAAGAGAGCCTGCTCCATAGCGCGGGGTTGTAAATAAACACAGTAGATACACAAGGTGCGCTGTTCAAAACCAGACACAGCGAGCCTTCCCGTTGCGGTGGAGGAGTGGATGGGTGTAGTTCTTCCCTTTTGCACATTCTGACAGGCGCTGCTGTGTCTTTTCCTGTCTGTTCCAGGTGAACAGCCACACCACTTCCTCCTCGGGGTCCCTCCAGAAAGGAACGTGAAGACACCCCCCCCGCCCCCCAGCCCCCCAAAGAAACGACACAAGCAACGACTACCAAACAAGAGGGCCTGCTGCTCGCCCAAGGATATGACAACAGCCACTACCTCTCATGGACTCGGGGGGGAGGGAGGGGCGACTCAATCGATGCAAAACAAACTGACGTCCCGCCTTCACTGTTTATGAACAGCCAGCTGATTGACTTGAACCTGGAGGGAGATTTGTACGACGCTTTTTGACATGTTTTCCGTCGTGCTTGGTAAGTTTTGGAGGCCAAATGGCAGTTGGTTCATTACAGAGCCCGTTGTTTGGTCTTCCCTTTCAGGGAGAAGGACTCAAGGAGTTGTAGTTGTTGTAAAGAAGGCCCTTGTGGATTCTATGTGGCGTGGGTTGGCAGAAAAGAACTACAATGATGGACCCCCTCTTGCAGAAGACCCCCAGGTGGCTGCGGTTAGCCTTGATTGGAAGGCGTGGCAATCCTCCAAAACAGTACGCGCTTGTTGACGAGACAAATTACGAAACAAAGGTTGGAAGTTGTTGGTAATAATCCATTTTAAACATTCATGTAAAAGGATAGGGTTTAAAAAGATGTACCTGTGAGTTCTAGGCTGCTCTGTGACAATTCTTTGATTGTATATATCGAAACACTTTTCTGAAAGTTATTTGGATGTTTTCGGTTAAATGTGAAATTTTTGTTTGCTTTAGGGTCAGTAAAGGATTGTCAAATGGGTCCAAATCTGTAAAATACAAAGTACAATCAAAACCTTTTTTACTTTATTTATAATACTAAGACATTGACCTCAGATTAGACATTTTTAGTCTTCAGATCCTATTTGTAGACCAGGAGATTTAGAAATTCGAGATTAATTTAGTTAAATGTGTTTGAATGTTCCATGTCAGTTGGCTGCACAGCTGGGCAGTTAGGTTAGTGTTGATTCAAACCTTTATTGACAAAGCGCCAACACAAACTACCAATGTTAAGTGGTTAGTCATTGACCCAAGGGCTAACTATGCCAACTGAAACCAAAACATGCGTCCTTTGAATGTGTTGCATTCAGACGTCCTAAAGCACTGAATCTGCTCTCTGATTGGTCCAGAGTTGCATAGTTTCAGCACTATGCATTGTGAGGCCAGTCATGGGAAAGGCTTGGTTTCTGAAATATTTATCAAAAAATGTTTTTACCACATGGAACTTTTATCAGCAATGACACAAAGTTGTGTTCTCCATATTAAACAAGACTATTGGGTATTTAATTGATCATAACGCTTTGCATATCCCTTATAGACGATTTTGCCAGTACGTAACAAAGCCATATGAAGGGATGTTTCATTTTCAAGTATTCTTGAAGTCGTCCACACAGGATTAGTGTCAGGGTAGTCAAGAGGTTTTAGTGCCTTGCCTAAGGGCACCTATGCAGTGTTTTGGCGTGACTGATGTCATGGCACAATCTGCTGTACATCTTACTCATGAGCCTACTGTATCCTGTCAGACCTTCCTGGAGTCCGGCAGTTACCTTACCTTGGTTATGGCTGTGCCCTTGAGCCAGTCATCAAACGAAGGAACAGTGGAACATAGTTTAGTGAAATAGATCAATACCGACTCCAAATTCATAGCTGATTTGCTCATGGGCTTCAGACATACACCTCTCTGCTGGAGTTCATGACGGCTAATAAAACATTAAACTACAGCCATAACTGATTCCAAATCGTACCAATGCTGTTACATGTGTCAGATGTATGTTATGGTAGAACATAAAGGTCATGTGGCAAGACTTTGTTTGTTTAAACCGCGGGTAACGTCATTTTGATTCCCTTTTTTAAATTGTAATAAATGGTGTCGACCAAAGTATTTGCACTATTTTAAGATTGGTTCTGCGATGTAGCAATGTGATCATCATCACTTGACGACGACGCTAGAAAGGTTCCCAAATATTAAGCAATATCCACTGGTGTGGCATTTATTAATAGGAATATATCTGCAGGTAAAATCGAATTTGTTGACTTTGTAAACCACTAGTTTTTGACTTGTTGATTTTCTTTTAGATTTGAGTTATATTTGTTTTATATGTATTTTGTTTGCAGATGTGCTTATTTGTGATTTAGTTTGACTTAAACATTGTTTTATTTACTTTATGACATTCTGGTGTACCAGTCGTGTTAATGATATGAAAGAAGCCATGAACTGAAGCTTGGATTTTTTTTGGAAAAATGCATTATTTATTAATAAAGTATTGGCTTAAGACTGTGTAATTAAAATATTTTGATAAATATGACAAAGGTTTTAACTCATTACCTACTCAGGAAGTTACTCGAATGTGTATTTCTGTTTAAAGAATACAAGTAACCAGCGTAAGGACAAAGGAGAACAGAGTAAAAAATTGTCAGCTAGATAAATGCAAATTTCATGTAACTTCCACCAGATGGCGAAGCAGCTTCCCTTTTGAGGCGAAAATATCAGGCTTGTTCAAATTTCGATCTACAGTCCTCTTTCATAGCTTTACTAGTTATCAGAGTTCAAAATAGACCAAATACAATTATATTTACTACATCACTTAATTCTGAATCTATGGATTAACTAATCAAACCATTAAAAAGCAGTGTTATAACATTAGTGTAATTCCCCGCAACTACCAATAGATGGTGCACCAAAGCAACAAATGGAAGGTGTTGCCCTGCCTGTCTGCCTCCTCTCGGATTGTTGAGCCAACGTTGACTTGACCGGAAGATAATTAGTCTATTTCATCACATGACGTATATTTCTGTTCTCAAACACGTGGTTGAACTGAACCGTAATAATTCAAGGCTTAGATGTCTGCCACAACGGTAGTTCTATAATATATATATAATTAAAATAATTAATTTGTTTTTAAATTACCTACAGAGATAGAGAGATGTGTATATGTATTTCGGATGCATCCACGGACATGTCCAAAAGAAAAGCCTGTTCCGTACAACCGCTGGTGTGGTTGTCTGGACGTATCCATCAGACTTGGGGACGGTGGTGTTGTTGGTGGTGGTGGTGGTGGTGGTGGGGGGGGGGGGGTCTTGCCTGGTATCCTGTCTGGAATGACAGTGTCAGTTATCAGGCTGTACAACATCCGAGATCAGCTAGTGGCCATGGCACTCGGTCTGCCCACCGGCCGCTGGGTACTGGCTGTAGATACTCTACTGTCACCAGGCTGGGAGCCCTTAGAAAGCACAGGCATATGCTGCTTGACAGGGAGAAGGCTATGAGCTGGTGTGTTGCTCACACACACGCACGCGCGTACGTAAACAGACCTGACTGACTGGTGGATGATCGGAGGGGCAGACGTCAAGGGGAATGCTGTGTGTGTGTGTGTGTGTGTGTGTGTGTGTGTGTGTGTGTGTGTGTGTGTGTGTGTGTGTGTGTGTGTGTGTGTGTGTGTGTGTGTGTGTGTGTGTGTGTGTGTGTGTGTGTGTGATCTTACAGTCAGTTGCCTTATCTCTTGGAGCTGGATACCAAAGTGAACACACATGTCTTACACGCATCTTAATTTCAGTGAATTCAACAACACATCTCCGATCACCTTTTCCATGAACATGTTCTTGCCTCCTTTATTTGATTAAATCCATAATTGTTATTATATATAAAAATATGTGTAAAAACGGTAAAAACGCGATTGCTTTATCATCACACTGACAAAAGGGACATTTATTTTCAGTGTTTTACCAGTTGGCTTACTAGGCCTAGCTAGCGCGCCGCGTGGCTCCTACCTGCTAACGCCCCAGCTAGGCGGTAATGAGCGGCCAGCAGGCTAACGTAGCGGCGGCTGTCAGAAGCAGGTGGACACCGCTGATAAGCGCTGTGTGCTGCGCTATGAAGCTTTGGAAATATGACCCTGCTCTCCCCACACACACACACACACACACACACACACGCACACACACACACACACACACACACACACACACACACACACACACACACACACACACACACACACACACACACACACACACACACACACACACACACACACACACACACACACACACACAGGGAACAGGTTTGAATCTTTGTGGGCATTAGTGTTGTTTTTGGCCAAGCACGCACATATACACACAAACAACGCATACGTGCACACACCAACTAAATCGCCAGGAGATTTCCTTTTTTGTCCATTTGGTCTTGCATCTCACTCACTCACTCACCATGGTTGATGTTGTCTATACAACTACAGGAGGGGGATAATATTGATGGAATAAAGATAATGGATTGTAATGGTAATTTTAATTTTGTATTTCATTTCCTGAGCTCAGGGAATACAATTGGCAAATTATAATTAGCCGCCATTCTTGGCAAACAAACATCCATAATCAACAAGTGATTCTCAAACAGCAGTTGGTCCAAGTGGTTAGTGAGGTGTGTGTGTGTGTGTGTGTGTGTGAGAATGTGGGTCGGTGTGTGTAGGCATGTGTTTGTGAATTTGTGGGTGTGTGTGTCCATGTGTTTGTGAATGTGTGTTTGAGCACATTTGTGTGGAATTGTGCATGCAAGTGTGTGTCCGGGTGTTGAAAATCCCACTACTCTTATCATTAAAAAAATATTTAAGCAAACCTTTTCCTCTGTCTATGTAACTGCCAGGCAGTGTGTCCAAGCATATTCCATTGCAGCAATAACTAGTGGCAACCTTACTTCAAATAGTTTGGCATTATGTGCCACAATGCTATGCAGAAAGCTCTGGGGTTTGTCCGTTTGTCAGTCCAAGCTCTCTGTTGAGCATCACAACTCCACATTCTGCCAAGCTAAGAGCATTAAACAAACACTCTCTGTAGTTCTTAGGGTCCAATGTAAAAGTGTAGGGCCACATTTCCCCCCTCCCTCCAGCACATGAGAGCAGTACTCTAGACGGTGTTAACTGTGATCCACCAGTTTTACTTTGAGCTAAGTGTTCAAAATGTCTGGCCCTGCCATGCCTCTGACCTTCCAGTGACATTCGGAGGAGTGCGTGCGAAAGGGTGACGAGGAAGCTAGCACGGGCGTGACAGTTAGCTATTTAGAAACAGTGAATTAAACTCTGTTTGGACCACGAGATAGACTGTGAAAAGCGTACCAGTGTGGAGGTATGTTATATAAGGCGTAAAAACTAAGACATATCCATCAAATTAACACATAAAAAACCCTTCGTAGTGTCCCCCGTCGCAGCCTAGCATAGCCTGCGGCTGCGGTGATTTATCAATGCTAAGCTAATAGCATCGATATGAATCTAACTCAAAATCAATATTTCATTACCAAATTGTTAGCGGGAATGAAGAAGGATGGCGCCAGGTGACACCAACTTTGGCGAGGGGAGAGAGGGGAGAGCGGAGAGGAGTTCAGGGTGTGGGCAGGGAGGCGACTGCTGGCTCAACCAGAAGGACGCGCGGAGGGCAAACTATGTGCTAACTGCCTCTCTAACTGCTCACAGATCAGTTTGAATGTGTCCCATTTCAGGAGCTTCTTAAGGAGTTCTTCCAAAGCCTCTCTCGCAAATAAAGTCGTATCTATTTTTGTCAAAAACGACCTTAGGTCGTTTTTATCGTGATTGTTATGTCTATATTAAAAAACTAGAAGCTACAGCGATACGGTATTGCTTTACTTTCAAAATAAAAGCACATGAATGAGCAGTTTAGTTAAATGAAGCCTTCAAAAGTTTAAGTCTGAATTGGCTTTACAAAGTTGATATTGAGCAGTGAATTAGACTGGATCTGTCTGGTTTAATATTTTTTATTCATGTAAAGTGATACCCGGGCAATTAATATTTGTGGATGGCAATCTTGGTGATGTGTGAGATCTACTGGGGTAATTGCTACGTCTCTCTCTCTATCTCTGTCAAACATTTCAAAGGCTACGGAAATATTCTGGAGTGTTTTCTTTTGTGTTACCCACAGAGAATTTTTCAAAACTCTAACCGCAAAATAATACACAGAAAGTCTTTAGAAGATACAAATCATGGAGGGAGAGATTTTAGCGCCATGGCTTTCTAATGGTCGTTGCGAGTGAGATGAGATCAACTTGGGAAAGAAAAACCCCAGTCCAAAAATGAAATGTCAAGAAATGATCAAGCCAGTGTTTGGGCCAGGGCGTTGGAAGTGCATATTTCTAATATGGCATCATGAAAACAACTCTGGGAATCTCAAACCAGCTGGCCATGGAAATGTGTTGCCCTGACACGGAACAATATTGAATTACTGTCATATTGATTCTAAGCATGTTTTGTCTATTTCTCTTCCTTTCCTTTTTGATTCCCTGAACTGAAAATGGGCGGGCCGAAACATATCGACGCACAACAGAAGTGAGAAATGCAGAGATATTTCTATGTCGTACTGTAGTCACAATGTGTGTAAGTTAAACAGTGTGATCAAACTGATAAAAAACATTGTTCTAATGCCTTTAAATATCGTCCAAACATCAACTTTAAATAAGGAAACAAATCGTGTGTTTACTGCAGTAGTAATTAGCCAATGGGCTGTTATTTCTGTTTAAGTCTTGGGTGTACTGATGAGGGCTGACCTTAGTTGAGTCGAACGGCCTGGGATATCTAATGCGACAAGCCATCATGACGAGCTATGACGCTACAGCTAGTTATTCTCAACACTATCCTCCACGGGGATGTGACGGTTGTCTATAGGTTGTCTATAGGGACTGGATGATGCTGAACCTGATTTATGCACACCTCAATCCAATGTGGGTGTGGTGGGTGTGTGTGTGTGTGTGGGTGGGTAGGTCTGCGCATGTGCGGGTGGGTGTTCCTGTGTTTGGATTAGTGAAAATGTGTGTTTGAGTGTGGTCTCCTCCATGGATGCGCTAGAGGAAGCCATATATATTTGATATATATAGTCAATCTTTAGGCGTCCTTCAGTGAGACGCCTTACTCCGATCCTAACGTTAATCGTGCTTTAAGCTCACTTAAATTCAGAGACACAATAAAGCGCACTTAAGAATTAGGACACTTAACATGAAGCAACCTTAATGTAACTTTGAAAATGAAAGTTTAATGCGCTTAAGTTTAATGAACAGTATGTAAAGCCCCTAAAAATAGCATCAAGTTGTTCTCTGAAAAGAAGAGATATTGATGTGATGTCTCATCGATAACCACAAGAAGTCACAAGAATGTGTGACAGTGACGTCTAGTTCACAGTTGCCTAGAAATGTAAAAGCATAATTACTTATATTTATTTTTATTTGTATTTACATTCAATTGGTTATTTTTTCGAATAAATAGCGGATCTTAACTGAGGAACGACGTCTCTCTATTAGTCCTGTTGGGTTACCTCACGCATTGGAAACTGTTTATTTTTATGCTGTTATTTGTAAGTGGAGGGGTGACTTGAGCTTTATCCGAGGGACCCCCTCATCTCTCCTCTTCCCCCCCTCCCCCCCTTAGCCTGCCCTATCGATCGCTCTGTTAATAGTCCCATTAAACCCCATTATACACCCCCCCCCCTAAAAATCACACCAGCTAGAGAGACACCGAGGGTTGTAAAACCAGGAAGATTTACCTTCCAACCAGGATTACCAGAACTGTGTGTGTGTGTGTGTGTGTTCATTCGTGGGCGTGCACTTTCATTTTGAGGAGATGAGATATCCGTGCTTGTGTGTTTCTTTTAATAATTTTCCGCACAAATATATCTGAAAGATTCTGGTAGAATGAATGTGATTTGATTCTGATGTTTCTGTCCATGCCCGTGAAGAAGCAAATTTAATAATAATGTGTACCTTACCACATTTTCATCAGGTCATGTCAGAACAAACTGCAAACATATTGCTGGCTTACTTTCACACCTAGCTTCCTATCTACCTCCCTACCTACCTCAACCAGCCATCCACACACATGCACACACGTACATTACATTTATGGGGACGGGTGAGGCTGCGCACCTGTTGCTTGTTGAGCAATCAATGTGCTGAGGTTGGCCCAATCCCATTTCTTACCCCTTCCCCCTTCAAAACAAGGGGGAGGGGTAAGGAGAAGGGGTAAGGGGTAGAAATGGGATTTAAACCAGCCATCACCACACACACTCAGGGAGACCTCCTGCATGGCAACAAGGGTCATGAACCATTGTTTACCAACTTGAACAATCACTGGTTTTCCGAAAACCACTACCACCAAACCACTGATGTGTAGCTTTGTGCTTGATCTACACATTCATACTCAACAGATTGAATTTGAATATTTACCGGATTATTGTTCTATGAACACTTTCTATAAATGGTGGAGCATATAGCTCAGGGTGAATAAACAAAAAATGTTTATCCACAGCAACGCACCATGTCAACCATTGTTCGACAGAGGAGGACGTGGAGGGAAACGTCAGTCGTCTGTCCAGGGTGTTTCTGTGGGGTCCGGAGGGACTCCAGCTCTTATTGGAGGACTGCTGTCTTATTAGTTGAACGATATAAAGCATGACAAAAATGTCTGCACTCCCACTGGGCGTCTCTATATAGGGCAGAAGCTCTCTCTCTCTCTCTCCTTCTCTCTCTCTTGCTGTGCGTCTGTCTCTGTTGGTTTCTGTCTTTTAGTATTTCTCTCTCTCTTGCTGTGTGTCTGTCTCTGTTGGTTTCTGTCTTTCTGTCTTTTAGTATTTCTCTCTCTCTCTGTGTCTGTCTCTGTTGGTTTCTGTCTTTCTGTCTTTTAGTATTTCTCTCTCTCTCTCTCTGTCTCATTCTCTGTTGGTTTCTGTCTTTCTGTCTTTTAGTATTCCTCTCTCTCCCTGTCTCATTCTCTGTTGGTTTCCGCTGTTTCTTTGTCTATCGCTCTCTCTTTTTCAGTCTCTCGCTCTTTCTTTATGTCTCTCTGTCTCCCCCATTTGAGTCTTTGTATTTGATTCTGTCCTCTTCTTTCTTTCTTTCTTTCTTTCTTTCTTTCTTTCTGTCTTTCTTTCTTTCTTTCTTTCTTTCTTTCTTTCTTTCTTTCTTTCTTTCTTTCTTTCTTTCTTTCTTTCTTTCTTTCTGTCTCTCTTTTTCAGTCTCTCTCTCTTTTACTTTATGTCTCTCTGTCTCCTCCCTTTGAGTCTTTGTCTTTAAGTCTCTCTTTCACTCTTTTTTCTTTCCTTCATTCTTTCAGTCTCCCTTCCTACCTTTCCTGTGGGCCGTCCATTAGGAAAGGCTTGTTAAACGTACCCTAAGAAATGGACGCATATCCTGTCTGCTCATTAGACACGGAGGCAGGAAGTACAAGGACATTAGAGATGTTATGGTAGAATATAGCCCTGCGCATGAAAGAAAGGAAGGAAATCAAATACATTTTAGCGACATTCTGTCTCAAAGAAGGACATTTTGAGAAGAAGGACATTTAGTATCCCTGAAATAAATCTTTAGGGACTGAGGTACAAAGGTGCACATGATGATACACACACACACACGCATACATGCATACGAGTCTGTGTGTGTGTGTGCGTGTGTGTCTGTGTGTGTGTGTGTGTCTCTGTGTGTGTGTGTGTGTGTGTGTATGTGTGTGTGTGTCTTTTGAGGCACAGTCTGAAGTTTGAAATCTCATCTGGGAACAGTCTAGTCTAATGTTTCATGTCTTTAGGACTAGGAGGCCACCAATCAAGTGCTGAAATAATCATCCTAATAATCCAACAAGTTTCTATAGAGCCAGAGAGCTTTCTGAAATTGAGACTATATTTCCCTTCCATTAATAACTTCTTGTCACAAAGCTATGAAACTATTTCAGTGTGTGTGTGTGTGTGTGTGTGTGTGTGTGTGTGTGTGTGTGTGTGTGTGTGTGTGTGTGTGTGTGTGTGTGTGTTTTTGTGCGTGTGCTTTCATTTTGAGGGGATGAGTGAGAGAGTTATCTGTGGTTTGGAAACAGCTGTTTGTCGTTTTAGTTTGTATCAGTAATTGTACTTGTGTAACTGTGGTTTTCCTCGTATGCACCCATGATATGAATCATATTTCCCAAAAAACTAGCCTGGATTTGATCATTTAACAGACGCGTTTATCCTTTTATCCTTTAATCCAGGGTTTTTAATTTGAAACATAAATATCCATCCATATATTTACCTTCCATTATTTTACCATTCATTAATCAAACGATGTGATTACTAGTCATTACGACAAGTGAGGCTTTTATTTTGGAGGTTCTACAATCATGACGGTCATTTTCACTGAATGAAGGCGTTTTTTAGTGTTTGACGATACGTGTGACGTCTAGGGGTCTTGTCTTCTCGGAAGGGACCCTTGGGGGCAGAGGGCGGAGACCTCCTGGGACTGTCACTCTCGTCGCTGAGGCGCTGCTCCGTACGGGCGCCGCACCCTGTCGTCTCCTGCCCAGGGAGGAGGCCCCCCAACAGGTTGACCCCCGGGGCACCTCCACCACCTCATGTTCAGATATCACACTACTAGCGCGGTGGTAGCCCTGGGGCTTGGCTGGGTGCTTGTTCCGGCTCCTCCTAGCTCCTCCGAGTGTCGAGATGTCCCTGAGCAAGGCATCTAACCCTTTCTGCTCGCGACAAACTGGCTGTCGCCTTGCATGGTTGACACCTCTGTCGATGTGTGAATGTGTGCATGAATGCAGGGCTCCAGACTGCGACCAAATGGTCGCATTTTGCGACCAAAATCTGTGACAGTGCGAGTAAATCTTTAATCTACTCGCGCATGCGCGACAAGTAAATTTGCCGATTTTTTTTCTTTTTTTTTTGCTGACAAACTTACAGTCCACTAGTTGGCGGTAATGCAAAAATGAGCTGGTTTGCTAAGCGACATTTACTCCAAAAGGAGACGGCTGGCCAATGGTGTGAGAGCGGGGGGGGGCGAATGACCGCTGTGATAGGCTAATGTGAAAAGAGGCGGGTCTTTGGAGTTATCGCGCGAATCCACAGATTTAATACAACCGCGCATCAAACCAATGGAAAATGGCGGTGAAGCGGACTATCAGCTCGTACTTTCTACCAAGTAACGTTAAACATAATGTTAAAACATGACACATTGACCAAACACAGTGCCAGTGTGAAACATCTTTTCTAGGAAGTGTTTAGGCACAAGTTATGCGTCTAAAACTTGTTCTGTTATTGTCAGCACAGGATAAATATTCACTTTGTATTTTTAAGCTGTTTAACTGGTTAATGTTAAAACTGTTGCACAATAAAATATGAATTTATAAGATTGTAGTTTCTGCATTTATTGTCAAAGTATTTATCAGTAATACAGTGAACATTATAGGAAAACTTTGCAAGTTGATTTCGGTGTGCGCTCCTAAATTTTCTGCTTGCGCCCCTAAAATTTTAAGTTAGGGGCCACTGTGCTCCTAGTGAAAAATGTTAGTCTGGAGCCCTGGAATGGGTGAATTTTGGCAAGATTGTAAAGCGCTTTGGGTAAATGCGGTCCATTTACCATTTAGACAACAAAATAATCTAAATACATTTACAAAACATGTGTACGGTATTATCATGTGATATAAAACAATGAGAAACATTTCAAATATTTAATATAAATGTATTTTTAATCTAATATGTTAAAAATGTTAAAAAGTTTAGGAACAGTACTGGAAACACAGATTGATTGTTTTCGTGACTTGGACACTTGTTACATCAACCAATCACATTTACCGATCGATTCCGCCTCCTCTTCTCACACTGCTCTCATACCTCTCCGTGTGCGAAAGGGAAATGGCCGCACTGGCACGTTTTAATGACTGGCCGTTCGCGTTGTTCTCTTGGTTGTGTTTACAGATGCACCCTATTTGCTGTTGTCATGGCAGCCACAGGGTACATCACTGCCCTCCGATGTACGTCTTAATCCCCCCCCCCCGCGCTCCGATGTCAATTCCAGTGGATAGCGGAGGTATGACCCCGGGCTGCTCTGTCACACTGAACACACAGCGAGACGGCTTACTGCTCAGAAATAACGTGTTGGTCGATTGCTAACGTATGCCGCGTGGATAAACGTAACCCCCCGAAGCTCCAAAAAAACAACACGTTGGTAATTGGTGGCCTCAGGTCCTTTTGATTTGTTTTTCTACAATGATGGTTGATACTGTCGCTCGCACCTGCTCCCTCTCTTTTTAACTTTAAGTATATCTTTCTTTTGTTGTATCTCTTTCTCTTTTTAACTGTATCCATATCTCTTTTTAACTATATTTGTACTATCTCCTTTTAACCGTATACCTTTTCAGCTCTATCACCATCACTGCTTAACCTATCTCTATCTTTGGTCTCTATCTTTTTAACAATACGGTATATCTCTTCTCAACGTTATCTCTTTCTAACTCTAGTGTATCGGTGCACGCTTTTAACTCAATCTCTGTCCCAGCAGAACATTGTCTTGCTTAACTGCCTCTACCCCCCAACCCATCAGACTCATTCTCTCATTCCCTCTCTCTCTCATTCTCATTCTCTCATTCTCTCATTCTCTCATTCTCTCATTCTCTCATTCTCTCATTCTCTCTCTCTCTCTCTCTCTCTCTCTCTCTCTCTCTCTCTCTCTCTCTCTCTCTCTCTCTCTCTCTCTCTCTCTCTCTCTCTCTCTCTCTCTCTCTCTCTCTCTCTCTCTCTCTCTCTCTCTCTCTCTCTCTCTCTCTCTCTCTCTCTCTCTCTCTCTCTCTCTCTCTCCTCTCTCTCTCTCTCTCTCTCTCCTCCCATTCTCTCCCTCTCCCTCCCTCTCCCTCTCCCTCTCCCTCTCCCCTGTATTTGTGCTGCCTCTCTCACCCCAAACTCTCTATCCATCTCTCTCCTCATCTCTCTCTCCTCTCTCCCCCTCTCTCTCCCCCTCTCCTCCTCTCATCTCTCTCTCCCCCCCTCTCTCTCTCTCGCTCTCTCTCTCTCCCTCTCCCTCTCCTCTCTCTCTCTCTCTCTCTCCCCCTCCCCTTCTGTGTGCTGTGGCCCCTGAGTGGAAGCGGGGCATGTGGTGAAAAGGCCTCAGCCATGTGGGCTGACGAGAAGTGACAGCTCTCTGTATCACGAGCTGGCAACTGACAACTGACAGATGGACGCCACTCCCACACACTGCCGCCGCGGGAGAGAGACACCGGGAGAAAGAGCACAGAGAGTGGCTGAGAGAGAGAGAGAGAGAGAGAGAGAGAGAGAGAGAGAAGAGAGAGAGAGAGAGAGAGAGAGAGAGAGAGAGAGAGAGAGAGAGAGAGAGAGAGAGAGAGAGAGAGAGAGAGAGAGAGAGTGTCAGAACAGCCTTGAGGGCGTGTGAGGTTCCACTGCATTACTCTCTCTCCTCGCGGGGTCCATTTTGGGTTTGTTTTGGTGGACGTGCTGAGGCGGAGTAGCGTGATGTCATGCCAAGCGTTGATGCTTGCTGTCATTCATGGACAAACACTTGTATGTGCACATACAAGGATGTCCATGTTTGTGCACATACAAGGATGTTCACATATGTGCCTGTATGCCTGTAAACATGCTCAGCTCATGAGTACACGGCAAACATTGGCGTTTGTCAATGTATTGCACCATTTATTAGTATTGGTATACTTTGTTAATTTGATCAACGTAAATTAAGGTATAAACATAGAAAAACAGAAATACATCAATAAGACTAACTATTAATGAACAATGGTAAATGCAATAATAGGCATTAACTAACAGTTTATTAACAGTTAGCTAATGTTCTAGTATACTTTTCTAATGGGGTTTATTTTTACTACTAATGTTTACAACTCTGGGTGCACTATCTCCAATCTTTTTATTTAGTGTTTGAATTTTTTTGAGGACTAACCCTAACACTTACCTCTACGGCAAAGCTACATTATAAGGCTGATTTCTGCATTAACTAATATTAATGGTTCATTAATGTAACCCTATTTGAATGTGTTACAGTTGGCCTAAAATCTTGAATTGTTTAAACTCAAAGACTAAATAAAAAGTCGCAGAATTCACAGACGAAAGGCTGAATGTGGGAACAGCTTAATGAGGCAAATAATACTTGCATTGGACAAAAACAGATGCAAATATTCTCACATCTATAGCACTATAGAACTTGGTCATATAAAATTAAAAGGAATATTTTGGTTCTAATTTTTTTTCTGACAGAATTGGTTCAATATATTTTAGTGGAGGCACTCAAATGTTTGTGTGTGTGAGGAAAAAAATGTAAAACCACAACGACATCTAATAATTGACCCACAGTGATGGGACAGTTAACATGTCCAAGAGGGAAGAGCTAAAGTAGGGCCTACAGCCTTACCTTAGCTCTCCCTAGGTAGGTTTAGGAGCTAGCTTTAAGAGGAGTGGTCACGTTAAATATAGGGAGAGAGGGGGAAAGAGTAGGCATACTGCAACAACGAGAAACGCACAAGAGATTAGCCCTGAAGTAGACACGATACCAAATGTAAAGAGACACCGACTACATGGCAACAAGGAGCTGAACAAGCTATAAACGCACGTCTTGCTAACCTAGATTATATCATTTTCCTCCTCCATAGCGCGTCCCCTGATAATTGCTCTAAAATCCATCTGAAGTGAGGAATGTGATCCGGCTGCATGAATAACGAGACGTTTTTTGTGCACGCGAGCTACAAAAGCACTCGGCGGATTGAAGAATGGTCGCCTAATCCCCGCCAAATAGGCCAGACCTTTTAGAAAATGTTGTTTAGGCAAGTTTTTAGTCACAGCCGTTTTATTTTAACCAACGCTTAATTCATTACAAGAAGAGAAACAAGAGCTCTCAGTGTGTGTTGTGTTTTTGTGTGAATTTAATACTGTTGTTTCTCGGTAATTGCTACTGTAGGAACTTACTAGTGTTTATGGGTCCAACTAGGCCTGCTGACTACTAGGATTTAAAGCAACTGCCACTCAAATTACTACACATAGCCCTTTGACACACATAACATATTCTACATATGTAACTGATGCAACAACTAATCCCAAAACCCCAAAGCAATTCAATTAGATTAGATTCCCCAGATGTCTTTACGTTTAAGTCTCAATAAAGCATCTTGTTATCTTCCTGTCTTCCCCTCCTACTCCAATGAAGCCTCCTGAGGTAAACCGGCCTAGCGACGCTTTTTAGAAGTCCAATTGGATTTGGCTCCAATTCAAGTCAGCGCATGCGGGGGCTCCAAACCTTACAGTCCCCAAATACCTAATAAGCTCCCGTCTCAAACCATACGTTAGGGCTTTTTATGTGTTGTTTTTGTGATATAGAACACAAAAGCATCGCTGTCACGTCTGTGCTGATGCCGACCGGCAGGGCGGACGGTGAAACCGTGTGCGTGTTACCGTGTGTGTGTGTGTCTGAAGTGAGGAGTCATGGCGGTGTGTTGACAAGCGCACCTCGAGGGCAACCGGGGCCGTCACATGGGAGGCAAACAAAAGAAGGAAATGTCCGCCGTATGCTAACTCGTTACTCGCTAGCACGTATTCTGTCACTCATTATATCTCCCTGCTATGGCGGCACATTATTTTCTCCCCGTTTCGTGTGCGTTCCCTTCCCTGGATGCGTTGACCTTTTAAGAATACATAAAAATATCGTATTTGTGCTTTTTTCCTTCAGCACCGTAGGGTAAATCAACATGAGACGCGGGAGGGCTGAACACTTGTGATGACGATCTGTGGCGTCTCCCGTGATCGGAGAACGTCGGATTTTGTTGATCCCTCAAGGCACTCTGTTGTCTTCAGCGAGAAAACCAACAGGAATAAAGACAGGAGGCTGTGTGCGTGTGTGTGTGTGTGTTTGTATATATGCATGTGTGTGTGTGTGTGTGTGTGTGTGTGTGTGTGTGTGTGTGTGTGTGTGTGTGTGTGTGTGTGTGTGTGTGTGTGTGTGTGTGTGTGTGTGTGTGTGTGTGTGTGTGTGTGTGTGTGGGGGCACGAGGAGACACAAGTCAGATGAATGCTAGCCGACAGCGCTGTATGCTTTGAGAGAGAGAAGGCCATCTGTCTCCACTAGTACTTGTGGTTTCCCCCTCTATATCCTAAGTGAAAATCAAGTCCTTTCTATTTCTGCCTCACATGACTAGAGTTTAGAAAAGAGGGTGAATTGACAGACGAGGACATGTTTGAGAGATGTGCAGTGTAGAAACGCATAGTTTTTGTGTGTGTGTGGTTTAAAACCCCCGCTATTGTCGACCTTGTGTTTAGCGATGTTTCTGCGTCGTGACCCAGAGATCCTCCCTCGCCTATTAAATGTGCCGCTGGAGAAGATGTACTTATGGTAGACGTATGTTCCCGGGCATATTGGTGAGACATCGTTCCCCTGTCTAATCAATGCGTCACATGCACGCGGGAACACATATGCTGATGCATGTGCGTGTTGCTGACTATGCACAGCTGTGCTCACGAATGCAAAGATACTCACTCGCACACACACACACACACACACACACACACACACACACACACACACACACACACACACACACACATATATTTACAACACAGACACACACACACACACACACCTATATATACAGGTGCATGTCGTGCCAACACTGCAGAGCTGTGCACACACACACACAAACACACACACACACACTAAGACAGACAGCTCGATAGACAGACGCACACACACAGATTCACCTACTTAAGAACAGTGAAGAAATCTGCCATGAAACTTAATCATAAAAAGGTCATGTTGGCGCGTAAGAGGAACAGATTAAATTAGCATAGTATTAGATATGGAAAATGATTTCTGTCAAATCACACCAAGCACAATTATATTATGTTAATTACTTATTTCATTAAGGACGTTGATTGCGGTGCATGGATGAAGTCATGCGGGCGAAGACACCTGGAAGAAGGCGATGAAGCTTGAAACGGCTATCTCCTCCTCCTCCTCCTTTTCTTCTTGCTGCTCTCGCATAAAACGCTCCCTCGCTCGCCCCCTCGTTCACTCATCACGCCTTTTCTACATTTGTTCGCCGGCCGGCTTTTCACTAATGCATTATTAATTGCCCAAACTCGGCCCCAAAAAAGAAAAGACCCAGAGTTATGTTTCACCAGAAACAGGAGAAAGTTCTGGAAGGTATAACTGTAAGTTCGGGCCGTAATAGAAACAGAAAATTCATTATCTGAAATCAATAGTCCGGCAACGTCCCTTAAAACTAATCTGGCCGCCATTTTGTCTCCCGGGTGATTGACAGCCCCTGTGTGACTGAAAGACGTTGGCGGAATGCGTGAAGTTCACTCAATGCCCGCGAAGCCCCTCTAAACGGGGGAGGGTTTTGTACAGTGACGGCCGTGGCGCCTGTCACGTCACCCCCGCTCTGACAAGTGGTAAATGGGACAGGATTAGCATAAGCCAATGAGAATGAGTGTATGTTTAGATCTCATTCGAAGTGGCATCTATGACATTGCCGTGCCAATTGAGCGGAAAATTCCATCTGTTGGCGTCGGACCCTTGGAGCAGTTTTGATTAAACTTCTAAAAGAGGGCAATTTGTCTGTAAATGCACGGAGTGGAAAAGCTTTTCTCTCTCTTTTTGTGTGTGTGTAGTGATTACGGTACGATATGTGTATCTATTCATGAGTTGGGCTGTATTCTGAACTCCATCAGCACTCAAATTAGCCTTTCTTATCGAGTGTGAGACGGAGGATTAGTGCGTAATACAGTCCATCATTCTGAGGGGCAGACTTGAACGTCTAGTTGAATATTTGCAGGGTTATCAGCTGTCGCCTCAAATTGCTGGAAAGTTGATGAAGAGTTGTGTCCGCGGACTCCGTTATTCCAGATAACGGAGACGTTTTTCGTTGTCTGTCCTGCGGCCTGTAGCATTTGTGTTTCCTTCCTCGCCGAATGCAACGCACACAGCGAGTTGTGTCGTGTGTAGATGCGGTTTGAAGTAAGTAAGCAGTATATCGTACAAGGATGAATTATTAATTGAGTAAGTTACGTTTCCCGCTTTAATCTCTCGATTTCGTCGACGTTTGCGTTTTTATTATTTGCAGTATTTTCAAATAATAAAATAGAAATGTGAACAAAACTGCAATTCAAACCCCCCCCTAAAGGCCACACACATACACACACACACACACACACACGCACACACAAATACACACACACACGCACAAGCACACGCGCACACACACACGCACAAGCACACGCACACACACTCACACGCATGTGGTTTTCAGACGTTGCTTTTTAACGATGGTGGCAGATATGAAGTGAAAGTGTTTTCTCATAGTGTTTCTCGTGATCGTTGCTCTTGCGACCGCTGGGGCAAATGACTACGAGAATGACCATAGTGTAGTAGGCTAGTGTCTTTTACACTATTATCTCTCTCGTGTGTGTGTGTGTGTGTGTGTGTGTGTGTGTGTGTGTGTGTGTGTGTGTGTGTGTGTGTGTGTGTGTGTGTGTGTGTGTGTGTGTGTGTGTGTGTGTGTGTGTGTGTGTGTGTGTGTGTGTGTGTGTGTGTGTGTGTGTGCAAATGGCACTTTAATGCTCCAGAGGAGATGTCATGGAATGAAATTAGAATAAGGGGATGCAAACGGGGAGGTTTCCTCTGGTGGGACACAGTGTTCAAACAAATTGTGTATATCTCTGCCTGTATATGTGTCTTTGTGTGTGTGTGTGTGCACGCACAATGGAAAGTGTGCGTCTGTTCGTGCACGTGCGCCTTATTGTTCCCCGCGTATCTGCGAAGTGTGTGTGTGTGTGTGTGTGTGTGTGTGTGTGTGTGTGTGTGTGTGTGTGTGTGTGTGTGTGTGTGTGTGTGTGTGTGTGTGTGTGTGTGTGTGCCCTGTTGTATGATAAATGTGCTCTCTGCTATAATCTATGTGCTTCAAAATATGATGTATGTGAGGATGAACTTTGAATTATAACCCAACCAGTGTCTCATTAATCTTCCCGTGTTGGGTAGGGAGTGGACCGGCGGAATCCATTTCATGTGTTTGTGTTTTATGAATAATGCAATATTGCAACTGGCCAGCTGGATCAAGTCGGCTTCACGGCGTGTGTGTGTGTGTGTGTGTGTGTGTGTGTGTACGTGTGTGTGTGTGTTGTGCGGCGACATACAAGTAAACAGCTCTCTTTTGTTAGGAACACAGCAGGTGAAGCGACGCCAGGTGAATATAACAGGCAAGGTCGCGGGATCCCGTTAGCTGTGGGCGGACATGACGGCCGTGACCTTGGTCCAAGGGGAGACGGACCAGAGACGGGGTTCTCTGTGGTGGGGTGAGGAGGTAGGGCCTCTCTCCCCCC
>OLKM01000193.1:151239-171239 GCA_900291075.1 Melanogrammus aeglefinus
GTGTCTAACCACTAGATCTCACAGCAGACCCTCCATGCCCTTAAAAGCAGTAGCTGTCATCCCACACGAGGGTCCTGAACCCAGGGGCCGGCCGCGTCAATGCCCTGCCTGGCTCTAACTAGCTCTACTCAATGCAAACATGGGAGGCCATTTGTACTGAATTTTGGACCTTCTAAGCGGTCATAAAAAAAAGCAGCATCCCAAGGATGCATAGAACCACTGTCTTGGTTAAGGGCCCTTTTTCCACCGACAACCCACCAAGAAGTTGGTTTTGATGGACTTTCGATTTTAATACTTTTAAATTATTTTGGGGTTTGTGAAGCATAACTCATTTTGGTGTTAATTATCATATTTTCAGCCTATTCACGTTTCCTTTTTTTGGAGTGACTGGCTGGAGAGAATGGTTAGCCTCCTGTCGCTATGCTTTAGTTGATGTATGTGTGATTTAGCTAGCAATAATTATCCTGTTGCTAATTGGAATGCCTTCAGAAATGCCTCTGGTAAGCTCATAAAATGTATTGTTTTGATTCCTAGTGAATTTAAAGGGGTGTCAATTTTCTCCGCCATATTAATTTCGAGTCATGGGAGATGGAATTTACTGTTAACTTGTTCCCAGCGAGCCGGTATTCAGCAGTGCTTTCATCGCCATTTCAAAATGATGTACCGTTAACATTGTTTAATGCTAAGCTACTTAATATAACCCCTGCCATACAAAACAAAAACAGATTTTAGAGTGAAAGACTGAACTAAGAAGAAACGACTGACAATACAAACAAAAAAGAGCGAATTATATGGAAAATTAAATAAAGTCAAACAGAACCAGGCTGAAAATTGATTTCAAGTTCTGTCGGTGACAGAAAAACAGCCCCCTCACACACATACGCACGCACACACGCACACACACACACACGCACACACAAACACACACACGCACACAACATAAAACAAACACAACTCACAAGAAATGCCTGCGAGAAAACAAAAAAAGCCGTACCATTAAAAAATATAATAGGATTATCGTTTCTGTTTGTTTGTCACGGTGGATCAAGAAAATTAGAGTTAAGAGAACAGCTCAGAGCCACATTGTTATCGCCACTTCAGAAGAAAAAACCCAACTGAAATCATTTGCATATTTGTTTATTGCTTTGAAATTCACCTTATTAATTAAGGCCAAGTGTAACAATGCAAAAAGTTCCCGCTTGCTACGGTGATGCTGGATCTCCATATGGTGGGAAGCCTACACAACAACAAAGATGGCGGAGGTGTCTCGGAGATGAGTGAGTGGGAGGGGTGGAGTAACCGCCATGAGGGGTAGTAGTCACTCAGACTTGGTGGTACGAGCTACCATTTGTTTTGAATGGAACACAACAGAACAACAAGGAGTGTTGTTAAGAGAAGGCTTTAGGAGAGTAAGGTGTTGCAGTGTTTGCAGTGCCACCGTGGTGTCTTCAGTGTTATGAAGATCCTTATGCTGTAATCCATTTGGATGGTACGCCGGTACGTGCAAGTTGTAAGTTACAAATCTCCCAACTTTCTTGCAGCATTTCACTGAGGCACGACCCCCTTTCGGTCAAAGTATCTCGTCACTTTGAAAGTAGAGCGAGTTCAGTGAGGCCAAACGAGATTTCTTTTATTTTGAATTTGTGTCACGTTGGTCATTTGAATGTAGATTTTAATTGCTTTTACACACTTGATACAATGCTATTTTATGCCGGTCACCAATTTATGCATTGCACAGTCTTGCTGTGTGTGCGATACAATGTAAAGTTGGGGTGTTTGTTTTCAAGCTGGTTTGCTAAAGAGGCTATTGTAGCTAACAATAGCCAATGAGAAACTGGAAATATACTACGACCACAAGGGAACGTGCCTCCGCAAATTCCGCAAGAATGCTGGGAGATTTGCAACTTACGACATGCACGTACCAACGTACCATCCAAATGGATTACAGCGTATCCGTTTCTTTACAATAGATTCATTCCTCTACATGTCTCTCGGCATTAATTCCTCCTCAGATACAGGTCACCAAGCATGGACTGTGTTGGACTCTAAGGCAGAGATAGAGGTGAGGGTGTGCGCATGAACGTGTCCATACAGGATCTTTCTGAGCACTCAGCCTTTACAACTTGAATGAAGTAATTTAGCAGACATTATGCTATCCAAAGTGACTCAAGAGTAAGTAAGTATACATCAGGCAAAGGTCAGGCATCTCTCAAGGGTATAGAGGTATATTTTGAGATTTCAGATGTCCTAGTCGAAGTCCAACACTCAAAACACTAATCCCACCAAACTAGATTTGGCATTATAGTCGAGCAGCATGTCCACAATCTACCTGTTGGCTTCCCTGAGCAGGAATCCCTTACCTGCTGTGTGTGTCTCTGAAAAGATTCCCTGTAAGTTGGATATAGTTACTGGTTTTACATACAGAGATACAGTATATCTCTGTACATGGGCGTCAGTTTGGTTTGAAATGTGCTGGGGACAGAGATTCATTCGGAAGTACATTTTCAGAAGTGCTGGGTACAATGAGGATGCACTCTTTTTTTCTCTCTTTAGTGCCGGTAATGAAAGGTTCTGAAAGACGGCATACCCTAATTACTAAGGAATAAAATGTATACAAATCTGTCTGGCAGGTTTTATGAAGAAAACGTTTCCAAAAAGCATCGAACATATGACCCCCTATGTTTTGCTCCATGTAGGCCTATCCAATGTTGACAACAACGTGACATGATATGGCTAAGCTAACAACATAAACAAGAGGAGCTAGGAAAGGAAATTAACTGCGTGTTTAAGTTCAGAAGGGCCAAACGTGTGGCTACACACAGCACTACAAAAATTAAAATTGTTGCACAGGGAGCGCTGTGTCACATCATGAGCTGGCTGTTCTCAATTCACAACACGTATTCCATCAAAACTAGCGCATGAACTCCTCACAATTATTCCAGAATTCAAGCAAAGCAAGAATGACCGCAAGTCACTTTGTGTCAGCAAGAGACTGACTCCTCAATTGCAAGTTAAAACAGCCGACCACTTGAATAAAAAAAACACCAAAGATCTCGCCACAGCACCAGCAAATCTTAGGCAATAAATATCGCGTCTTACCTTTATTTATGTGGTGGTGTTCTGCAGATGCATCCCGTGGTGTAGCCTACCACATCCATTTAGTTCAACAGGTTATCGTTCTGATACTATGGTAGGCCTACTAGCAACCTGCTCTGGTGCTTTTTACCTATGTATTCAGACTAAAATGACTTGATTGTCTGATGCCTCATCATCCCAGCCAAAGAGTATTGGTATTATTTGTAATGGCTACTTGCCAAATCGAAAAAATAACTTCACAAAGTGTGTATTTTTCCAATGTATTTGTTATCATTCGTTGCGTTGATCAGCAGAATGCGCTGGGGTTGATAAGTTACCGGACTGCGGAGGGATACCGATGACGGGAATCAGAGGCAAAAAAAACACTTTCCTTGACAGCGGTCAATATGGTGGACGTGAGCATTCAACTGTATTGAGAAGAGCCGTATAATAAACAAAAATAATTGACAGCTGAACGTTAGGAAGGCCCATGCAAGTGAATGGAGCAGTCTACAGCATTGGGAAGAGCCGTGTAATAAGTAAGGGATAACGTATAGAATGCCGGTCATTAGCCCCGACAGGGCGAACAGGACCCCGACGCGCAGCGGAGGTGTCTTGCTTCCCACTGAAGGGGCTTAATTTCGATAATGACCGGCGACGTTCTGTACATTATCCCGTTTATTACACGGCTACGTGCCAAAACGAAAATATACTTCACATGGTGTCTTTTTACAATTTTATTTGTTACCAGCATCGTGTAGTGTGTTGATCAGCAGAGAAATAGTCCGCCAAAGACGTCGATTGTCGCTTAGCAACCGGAAGACGCTGCTGTGTTGAAAAGTCACCGACTACTTGAGGAGTAATACCAGAGACGTCATTATAGGCAAAAAGTCCTTTGTTTTCCATGACGGCGGTCAATTAGGCTATACTTAGCAACGGTGAATTATCAAATATAATTCACCGACGGATGTATTGAAGAGCCCATGCAATGGAACGTAGCGTTTCACGGCATTGAGAAGACCCGTGTTATAATCCATAATAATCCAACTGGATGTTTTCTTTTTTTAAAAAAGTGGTGGGGACAAAATGAAGCTTGACGAAATCTGGTGGGGACGCGTCCCCGGTGTAATCGACGCCTATGTCTCTGTATGAATAGTGTAAGGCCTACAAATATACAGAGACCTTAAACAACTCTGGGATCTAATTGGACATGTGGGCCAAGCATTCTTGATGCCTCAGATGTCCCAGTTGTTTACAATGAAGACATGGCAGTTTGCTGTACTTAGCCGATACTCCAGTACACAGAGGGGTTCGGCTAACACCAAACGAAGACATGCTACGTTCTCTAGGAATAGCCCCCCAACGCTACAGAGAGTGAGGCGCAGAGTGACAGCAGAGAAAATGCACTGACGTATATATTGCCAAACCTGTTTTATTTCAACATGTTATTTTTTTTCTCCTCCCGACGTCTTTGAGATATTTGCACATCTCAGCATGATGTGTGTACACAAATAACTGTTGAGTGTATGTGTGTACGTGTATGTGTGTGTATGTGTGTGGAGTGCCAACGTCGAACGTGAGTTTCCCGTACGGCGGCGCTGTCTGGTTTGCGGCGTATTTCTCGCTGACAGGACTGATCAGAACGCGGTGACAGCCTATGATTGTCAAAACGCCTGTCACTGAGTGGCAGCCCGGCTTTGGCGAACGCACAGCGGCTCTGCCTTATTTTATTTTTTGTCCCCCACCCCCCTACTTTCACTTTTCCTTCCTCCCCTTGTTTTTTGTCACATCTCTGTTTCCTGGCACGCGGGGCTGAGCTTAACTGAAAGTGAAAGCGAAAGTAAAAAAAATAATAAATAAAAAAGAGGGAAAAAATAGAAAGGCGAAATCCACCGCGGGCGGCACAGGGAGCTCAATCTCACAGGGCGTCGCGGAGCAGGACGTCAAGGATGTCACTGGTGGAGACTCCCGGGGATGTGCGTGGTGCGCGGAAGGAGGTGGGGCAGGGGAGGCAGTGGTGGTGGTAGTGGAAGGGAGGTAGGGAGGAAGGGAGGCAGATTGTGACAACGCTGGAGTCAAACCGTCGTCGGCGAGAGTTTGGACCGGAGTCTCTCGACAAACGAGGGCCCCACTCCGTAGGTACACAGGAGGGAAAAGTCAGTTTAGATAGAGGCAGTGTGTGTGTTTTTTCAGTTGGAGAAATATACCCCGAACCAAACAATGCTCAAACTCTGTGAATGTGGTGTCACTAGCAATTTTCTGCAGAAGTTGGAACTGTTTTCTCAGTGTTCGGTTAAGGGATAGGCTACGCTATCGATTTACAAGAAACATTGACTGAAAACAGCCTGTTAAGACATCTGTATTTCATTCCACAATTTTTAAACGTAACGCCTACGACTTTAGCTACACTATGTAGTAATTTCGACTGGATATACACAATAACGACGCGTTCGAGAAGGAATTCTTGACAGCTTAAACCAAGAATATTGGCTGGTTTTTAATGATCATATCCTTTATGCAATTTATGATTAAACTATGATATCAAATACAGAAAAGCTTATGATCGTCAGTTGAAAGACGTATCGAAACGACATTACATATCAAAACCAATGAACCCACATTTATACAGCTGGCGATGCCAAGACAAGACTATCAAATTCCTTTATTGCCTAAGTCCATCTAAAGGAAGGTAAACTAAGGTAACAAAGGTAATTGATACCTGGATAACCTTGGCCTCTGCTAACGGCCAAAACATACGTGAAACGTATGAACGACAAAGAAACACGACGCGAAACAAACGCACTTATACCTAACAGCTTCTAAGATCTTCAAACTCCATAAGCACAACATGGTCGTCAAGATTTAAATTCGGACTTCCAAGCATTTACAAAAGCAAAGAATGAGGCTTTAAGAAACCGCCGCATGAATCTTGGTGTTTTCTTTTTTTCTACGACGGTGTCAAGTAATGAAGACGAGAGCATCTCTCCCTCAGCGGCGTCGCAGGGAGTGGGCCCTGCGTGAAGATCTGGGACGCGGCCTACCCTCGGTGGAGATGTTAGACGAGCCGGCGATGACAGCAACACATCCATCCGCCTCCCGACTGCGACTCAGCCCCCGTCTATTTATATATATTTATATTCATATTCATGAGCCATCGGACCATGCGCCCATGCGGTAATGCATTTAGTGTTATTGCCGCAGATGAACCCCGGCAGACAAGTGACAAGAGAGAGATTGCCGCGGCCCGAGTGACAGAGGACTGGCAGCCTGCGCCAGTAAATCATCGTATCGACGCGGGGCAATGAAAGCGGGGAAATCTCGACGTCGCCGCGACTTGTAAAAAATGACTTTACCCTTCACTTTGGGCATTAAGTGGATTGTTTGTCCCGCTATTAATACATCTCTTTAAAAGACAAGTAAAGTCTTTGAGTGGCTGCTGGGAGGTGGGGTGGGGGGGAGGCACAGATGACATGATAATTTACGACTCACTCACGCTTTTGTTCGCTCGGCGACTCTTTAAGAAAACTTTAGCGCCTGGGTGTGCGTGCGTGCGCCGAATGTTACCGTGCGCGGCGGCGGGGGGGGAGCAGCCTACCGTGCACAGGTAATGCCGCACGCTCCATAAACACAATGGCTTCTCTTTTTTTTTCCCCCCACACACACCGTCTGAGCTCCAGAGTACTTGGAAGGAAAAAAGTGTTAAAAAAAGGAAAAGGAAAAGATAATTCTCTTTAGAACGCTAACCAGACGCTGGGAGACAAGCAACCACAGGGTGGTGGGGGGGTTTTGGCGGGTAATTTCTTACGGTTATTTATCCAAAATAACTAGCTTAGGCGAAGGGTTCCAATGGGAGGAACGGGGGCGGGCGCCATCATGCTTCAGGTGAATCACCAGCATGCAAGCAGTGACACATGCGTGACCATTCCTCAAAATAGAAGCCTCTCTATCCGTCCATGGCCCTCATTGATTAGCACTCACTCGCTCGCTCTCTCGCTTTTTCTCTCGTTCCCTAACCACCTTCCCTATGTGGCTACCCTTTCCATCGCTCTCTCTTTCCCGTCTTATTCCCAATGTCTCTCCCACTCATCTCTCTCTCTCTCTCTCTCTCTCTCTCTCTCTCTCTCTCTCTCTCTCTCTCTCTCTCTCTCTCTCTCTCTCTCTCTCTCTCTCTCTCTCTCTCTCTCTCTCTCTCTCTCTCCCCCTCCCCCCCAGCCCAGTTGTTCTTCTCCTTAATTCTTCCCTCAAGCCTCCTGACAGGAAGGAGCTGGCGTGAGGATGCGGGCCCCCTCCCCGGCGCTGCATAATGCGGCGATGTGCTTCCTGTGGGTCGCGTGAACCGCCTCCTCAGACATGTGTCAGCGGCTCACGGCGCGCGGCGCGGACTAATGATGGCACCGCGGCCAGCCCACTGCCCCGCCGCCTGGGCCCACCCTCACTGCGCTGTGAGTGAGTGTGTGAGTACCTGTGTATGTGTGTGTGTGTCTGTATATGCAAGTACCTGTGTGTCGTGTGTGTGTGTGTATATGCAAGTTCCTGTATGTATGTATTTATGTATGTGTGTGTGTGTGTGTGTGTGTGTGTGTGTGTGTGTGTGTGTGTGTGTGTGTGTGTGTGTGTGTGTGGGTGTGTGTGTGTGTGTGTGTGTGTGTGTGTGTGTGTGTGTGTGTGTGTGTGTGTGTGTGTGTGTGTGGGTGTGTGTGTGTGTGTGTGTGTGTGTGTGTGTGTGTGTGCATGTGCATGTGCATGTGTGTGTGGGGTGTGTGTGTATGCAAGTATCTGTGTGTTTGTGTGTGTATAAAATTATAGATGATTGTTTGTTTAGGCGAGTACCTGTGTGTGTGTGTGTGTGTATCTGTGTGTGCGTGTGTATATGCTTGTATGCAAGTGAACGCATGTATGTGTGTGGGGTTGCAAGTATCTGTGTGTGTGTGTGTGTGAGTGTGTGTGAGTCTGTAAATGCAAGTATCTTTTGGTGTGTGTGTGTGTATATATGCAAGTACCTTTTGTGTGTGTGTATGCAAGTAACGGTGTCTGTGTGTGTGTGTGTGCTCGTGTGTATGCAATTACCTACAAATATGTGTGTATTGCAAGTAGCAATGATTGTGTGTATGCATGTATCAATGTGTGTGTGTGTGTGTGTGTGTGTGTGTGTGTGTGTGTGTGTGTGTGTGTGTGTGTGTGTGTGTGTGTGTGTGTGTGTGTGTGTGTGTGTGTGTGTGTATGCTAATATAGTGTTTTTTTAGTCGTCTGTGTGTGAGCAAGTCTCAACATGTTTTTTTTTGTACGCCGATATCTATATATGTGTGTATGTGTTTGTGTGTGAAAGCCAGAATATGTGCATGTGTCTAAAGCATCTTCATCCGTGTGTGTTTGTGTGTGTTCGGCCAGAATCTATATGTGTGTGTGTGTGTGTGTGTGTGTGTGTGTGTGTGTGTGTGTGTGTGTGTGTGTGTGTGTGTGTGTGTGTGTGTGTGTGTGTGTGTGTGTGTGTGTGTGGGGTGGGGGGTTGGCATGCTGATTAAAGACAACCCACCCCTCCTCCCCCATCCCCTGGTGCTGAAGCATCACCCACCCCCCCCCTAAAAAAAAGGCCCCTGCCGACAGCGGAGAACATGAAGCGATGTCAGGTCCGGGCTCGATGAGGACACAGGATCCCTGTCACCTGGATTTACCGGCCTAATATGACAGCCGAGTTGTGATCCCCTGTCTTCGGCGTGTCAAGTCCCTCACACTCTTCTGCGGGGCTTATTCTCATGCAAATGATGCCCACCGCCGCCGCCCGCCGCCGCCACCGCCGAAGCCACCCACCAGCGCCACCCGCCACCGCCACCGCCACCCACCACCGCCACCCGCCAACGCCACCAGCGCTTCCTCCGTTTGGACAGAATCGTGAATGAGTCTCGTCACACCGTCCGAAAGTTCTTGAAAACCGCAGACCCCCACCCCCCCTCTCCCCCCGGACACCTCCAACCTCCACCCCCCCCCATCCCCCCAAACCCCGACTCAACTTGACGTGACAATGGCTTCTCACGGAAACTCGTGGACAGATGAAATAAATATGACATTTGACATTCAAATCCAGGTAGCACACACCAGGAATAGGTGAAAATAATGAGGCATTTGATGGGGGGTGTGTGTGTGTCGGGGGGAGGGGCAGAGAATCGGGGGTGGCAGTGTGCGCGTGTGTGAGTGTATATGTGTGTGTGGTCGCTATTTACTTTTCCCTGTATGTCCCGCAAAGAGCATGTTCCCAAACTTCACCGGGGACTTGTCTAATAAATAAATAAATAAATAAAAAATATATATATATATACAAAAAAATATCCTACAAATAATGCATTTTCCCTGAGCTGGGGAGAACACTGACCAATCAGGACGTCTGGAACCGCATCAATACTGGTCTGAATTAAGGAGTGCCAACCACCATTGAACGCTTTCTGATCAACCAAGTGCCTTTCTTATTGTCTTTTCGCCAATAATATCCAAACTGACTAGTGTGAGTGTATGTATAATATATGACGGAAGATTTCAATGAGACTCCCTCTCACTTCGACACAACAAATGATAGTGGAGGCCGTCACCTGTGGGAGAAATGGCCAGTTTATAAAAAGCCATTTGATAGATCCACGCCAAAGACACACTTCATCTATTCAGCGTGTTGGCAGTCGTCATTATTCTCTGAGGAATGCACTTTTTTCACATCTCTATTCCTCTCTTTTGCTGTTCTGATGGATAGAGTGGTTGGTATCATTCAAACAAGGCCTAGTCCTGACAGCTACACAATACTTTACAAGATGGTTCTGACTGCGGTCGGACTGCTCCACGGAGGATGAATGTGTGGAGGTGGTTATGGATTGTACTCTGTCTGTGGTGACATGGGAAGGTTTAACCCTTGGCCTTGGTTTTAAGGTAAGGGTCCTCTTAGGAGGATATGCATTTTGAGAGACTAAAAAATCAAGAAAAAAGAGGTGTAGAAAAATGATGGAGAATAAAAAATCGAGAAAAAGGAGGCATAGAAAATGATGCAGAATATTTTTACAAAAAACGGAGGTATAGAAAAATGTTGGAAAAGATAAAGAAATGAAAAAAGGAGGCATAAAAAATGGAGAGAATAATTATTTTTAAAAAGGAGTAATGGAGAAATGATGGAAAGAATAAAAAATATAGAAAAAGGAGGTATATAAAATTATGGAGAGGATATCTTTTTTGAAAAAGGAGGTATAGAACAATAATGGAGGGATGAAAAATCGAGAAAAAGGAGGCATAGAACATAATGAAGAGAATATTTTTTTTAAAAAAGGCAGCATAGAAAGATGATGGAGTAAATAAAAAATCAAGAAAAATTATGTATAGAAAATGATTGAGAGAATAAAACATCGAGAAAAAGGAAGCATATAAAAATGATGGAGAGAATAAAAAAATCGAGAAAAAGGTATAGAAAATGGAGAGAATATTTCTTTTTATAAAAGAGGTATAGAAAAATGATGGAGAAATTAAAAAATGTAGAAAAATGAGGTATAGAAACATCGAGAAAAAAGGGAAAGAGAATGGGATTGAGGGAATAAAAATCTACAAAAAGGTATAGAAAAATTATGGACTGAATATAAAATCTCAAAAAATTAGGTATAGAAAAATGGAGAGAATAAAAAATCGAGAAAAAGGAGGTATAGAAAAATTATGGAGAGAATAAAAATTCAAGAAAAAGGAGGTATTAAGAATGGAGAGAATAAAAAATCAAGAAAAAGGAGCTATAGAAAAATCGAGAAATAAGAGGTATAAAAAAATTATGGCGAGAATGTATTTTTTTTAAAGGACGGTTAGAAAAATGATGGCGAAAATTCAAATCTGGTAAAAGGAGGATTAGAAAATGATTGAGGGAATAAAAATCTAGAAAAAGGAGGTATAGAAAAATTATGGACAGAATAAAAAATCGAGAAAAATGAAGTATAGAAAAATGGAGAGAATAAAAAATCGAGGAAAAGGAGGTATAGAAAAATTATGGAGAGAATAAAAATCAAGAAAAATGAGGTATTGAGAATGATAGAGAATATTTTTCAAAAAAAGAGGTATAGAGAAATGGAGAAAATAAAAAATCAAGAAAAATAAGGTTTGATGGCGAATATATTTTTTTAAAAGGATGGTTAGAAAAATTATGGAGAAATTCAAATCGGGTAAAAGGAGGCATAGAAAATGATTGAGGGAATAAAAATCTAGAAAAATTAGGTAAAGAAAAATGGAGAGATTAAAAAATCTAGAAAAGGAGGTATAGAAAAATGATGGAGAGAATATTTTTTTAAAAGGAGGTGTAGAAAAATGATTGAGAGAATAAAAACATCGAGAAAAAGGAGGTATAGAAAAATGAGGGAGAGAATGAAAAATTGAGAAAAGGAGATATCGAAAAAATTATGGAGTAAAAAATCAAGAAAAAGCAGAGATAGAAAAATTATGGAGAGAATATTTTGACAGAAAAATTAGGTATAGAAAACTTATGGAGACAATTAAAAATAGATAAATGGGAGGCATGTAAAACGATGTAAAAAAATATAAAAATGTTGGAGAATAAAAATATGAGAAAAATTAGGTATAGAAAAATGATCGAGATTATTTAAAAAAAAAAGGAGCTATAGAAAAATGATGGAGAGAATAAAATCAAAAAAATTAGGTTTAGAAAAATGGAGGGAATAAAAAATCTAGAAAAGGAGGTATAAAAAAATAATGGAGAGAATATTTTTTTAAAAGGAGGTGTAGAAAAATTATTGAGAGAATAAAAAATCGAGAAAAAGGAGGTTTATAAAAATGAGGGAGAGAATAAAAATTAAGAAAAATTAGGTTTCGAAAAATGATGGCGAATAAAGAAATCGAGAAAAATGAGGTATAGAAAAACGATGTAAAAAAAATAGCAAATTATGGAGAATAAAAATATGAGAAAAGTTAGGTATAGAAAAATGGAGAGAATAAAAAATCGAGAAAAAGCAGGGATAGAAAGATAATGGAGAAAATATTTTGACAGAAAAAAGAAGGTATAGAAAATTATGGAGAAAATTAAAAATAGAGAAAGGGGAGGCATAGAAAAACAAAAAAATTAGGTATCGAAAAATGATGCGGAGAATGTTTTTTACAAAAAAAGGAGGTATAGAAAATTCATGGCGAGTATAAAAATTCTAGAAAAAGGAGACAGAAGAATGGAGAGAATAGAAAATCGAGAAAAATTAGATATAGAAAAATGAGAATATTTTTACAAAAAAAGGAGGCATAGAAAAATGATGGAGAGGATAAAAAATTGAGAAAAGGAGATATTGAAAAATGATGGAGAAAAAATTCTCGGAAAAAGAGGTATAGAAAATGATGGAGGGAATATATTAATTCTGAAAAAGGAGGTATAGAAAATGGAGAGAAAAAAATCGAGAAAAGGGGGTATAGAAAAATGGAGAGAATAAAAACATTAGAAAAAGGGGGATATAGAAAATTGATAGAGAGAACAAAAAATCGAGAAAAAGGAGGTGTAAAAAAATAGATAGAATATGGATAGAAAAATGGATAGAACCTCCTTTTCTAGATTTTTTATTCTCTCCACTTTTCTAAACTTCATTTTTTTGATTTTATTCTATCCATCATTTTTCTATAGCTCCTTTTTTTTTAGAGAAAAGGGAGGCATAGATAAATGATGCAGAGAATATTTTTACAGAAAAAGGAGGTATTGAAAAATGATGGAGAGACTAAAAATAGAGGAAAAGGATGCCATTCTGTATACAATATATATTTCATGAGATGTATACAAACGACTACGTATACGATTTGCTGACATTTAGACATAAATACAACAGAATTGCTAATAATCGGTATATAACTATGTGTGCGGAGCTACTATCTTGGATGCTGAGGTCTTTCCGGGTTGGAAATCCGAATGCATTTGGCGTTCCAGTTGAAATCTCTGTTGTCCGTCTCCTGACTTTGTTGAACTTTATAGCCCCTCCTTCTCTGAGGGGCTATAAAACAGCCCGGGACCACAACAGAGGAGTGGTCCCGCTCCTCTGTTCATTGTGTGTTTTCCCCCTCTGTGGTGCCATACAGTATGTGGATTGAGTCTGAGAAAGGCACTTTAAAATTTGATTTAGAAATGTATTATTTAGCATAACAACAAGCATAACAACCTTTTAATTAGTTATTATGTGGTATTACTATGGGGTCAATATACAACTACAACATGGTATAACACAATATAGGATATATAGGTATTATTATGATTCATGACAATACAATAATACAGGTGATCTAGCCAAACAAACATTTTATAGTAAATCAATAAACATAAACATATGTGTTATTATTATGGGGTTAATATACAAATACAATCTTGTATAAAACATTAAATATAGGACGAATCCCTGTATTATTATTATTATTCACGACAATCTGATACCTATCAGAAATAGGCAGAATTAAATATGTGATATTATGATGTGAAAATATGGGTTAAAATAGGAATCTAATATTGTTTAACACACTAAATAGAGGACTAATCGTTGCATCCATTGTTCTTATCCAAGACAGACTGAAACCTAGAAGAACAACATTTAACAGTTGAATACATCAGATTATTGGGTAGGCTATTATTACCGGGTTAATATGAGCATATAGACCCTGTAGAATGCCTTTTTGTATCTTTCACAATTTATTTATCTTGCTTTTTTTTTCTCTCAGGTCAATATCTCTATTCTTTGGAACGACTGTCATATTTACCTTATTATTTCCTGATTAACACACTAAATATAGGACTAATCCGTGTCTTATTGTTCAGCGCTCTGTTCGTCTAGCAGGCAGCATCAGCAGCAGCTGTGTTCCCCGTTTACCAGGGAAAGGCCCGGGGCTGCTGGTGTGAAGATGACTGGAGCTACAGCGCGGTGTTGACTTTAATACCTTCAGCTGCACGCACGCACAGGCAACGCGCATGCACGCAGGGATGCAGGCACATGCGCACGCACGCACCACTTTCTTTATCGGCAGCCTGTGAACCGTGCGTCTTATGTCAGTGTGTTAAACTATACAAAAACCACCCTTTTCCTTTTTTTTGTGGCAATGCTCTACCGCCCCTCACCCCACCACCTCCTCCCCATCTGCTTTAAAGGGATCATGTTTTTCATTTTAAACACCTTAAGGCTAACAGACATGAAATGATCACAGCAGACGCACTATGCTGTTTCAATACAACTATTTTAATGCAGTATTTTTTCAAGGTGACAATTATGCCAGTATTGTTTTGTCATGTTCTACTGTCTATGTCAGAAGCATAGAAAATGAAGGAATTGTTTTTCTAACTGTCCGAATTTATTTAACTTCCGTTTTTTCTTTCAGTTAAATCATCTATATTTTTTGGAAACCTTGAAAGATTATCATTATTTTATGATTAAATCTAAAATGTGGAATCTGAATTGATATTTTTGTGGGTTTTATTTTGCCAACTAAAATGTATATCGGATTATATCGTTTCAGGCAGTGAATGGAAGAAGATGAGCACAAAAAAGGTAGTACACCTCATATTCTTTTACTCTATCAATGAGGTTTTAGGTTTGTTTCCAATGCGAGTCCATTAATACAATTAAAGCAACAGTTCCCATTTGTGTGGAATAACATGTTCATCTGTCCTGAAATAAAAAGCACAAATTCCAATTTCAATTGTACTTTTTTGTGGTTATGTTTATAAATCCAAGAGAAAAATACAAACATTAGACATGTAAAAACCGAATAACTGTTGTAAATAAATGTACTAAAAGTAAATGTCATTGCCGTCAGACTATAAAATATGTCTATGTTTGTTTGTTTGAAAGGTCACATTCTCGCAAAGTCACTCAAACAACACAAAATGTTAATCAGGAACACAGAAGTTTATTCTACAATTGAGGATAAAATTGTCTCATCAGTAAGAGGGTTCATCATCAAACAGCGTAAATCAATACTTTTAGGGGCATTGCTTGTATTAGTTTTTCATATACAGTACCATGCATCGGGAAGATGCCAGCAAAGTTCATCATTTCATGTAAACCACATTAAGGGCTGGTCTAAGTTTCATTTAAAAAGAGACATAGTGGTCTTCCTTAACAGAATCTTTGTACATCATATCCCAATATTTGTCTATAAAATAACACCGTAAAAAATGCACACAGTACAAATAATGTGGAACTGTGAAAAGCAAGATATGATGACACATGTATACATACTCGCTTATTTTTATACAATTTATATGTTTAAAACTTAATTTATGCTCACGACCAAAGCTGCACATCGATGACAGAGGTGCTAATGTAAATACTGTACATGTTGAGACAAAAGAAAAGGATAGACAATGCATACAAAAAGAACCAAAGATGATCAAACACATGTTTGTGTTTTTAAAAGCAAATTGTAATTATTGTAGTTGCTAAGTGTTATATTATCCCCATCATTTGAAGTGGTAAAGAGGAGCTAGGCTCTTAAAAAATGTGGTACGTTATTTTACATATGTATAAACCAAGCACTTTTCGAAAAAGACTTAAATAATAGCAATCTTTTTTTTTAAGGAACAAATAAACGTTTTTTCCTCAATAACTTCATATAAACATTTCCCAAATTTGGTCAATAAGCATAATAATTTGGTCATTAGAGATCAAATTTCATGAGACGTATCCAGCCACTGCTTTTCATCTAAAGAAAACATGCACAAGTTGTCTCCCATAAATAATGTTGAAATGAATGTGAGCATGGCTAACATCGGAGAACGGTCCAGTTTTAAACCAAGAGATGGACAGTTCCCGAAGGCTCAGGAGGACAGATGCAGTCAAAACAGAAAAGCAACAGTCAGTGACTATATAGCGCAATGGCTCCTTCATTAAATCAAGTTTTACGTTTGTATCACACCAAAAACAATTTGGTTTGGTATCACCGCGAAACAGCCCCTTACCCCTGCCCAAAACTGATTATCAAGTGGTATTAAAGCTACTATAATTTCATTCGAATATCTATTAATCAAACATAAAACACAGCTGTGGCACTATCAGAAATGGCAGATTGCAGCTTCGAGATATAGTGCAACGATAATCTGTCATGCTTCATTTAACTTTATAGTTTATCAGTCTTTTCCAGCTCCTTCACAAAGAGGAGGTGGTCTTCCGGTGACTTCCCGTGGGACTTGCAAAGGTGCAGTTTAATCGCATGCTTGCTCACAAAGGTCCGACTGCACATTTTGCACTGTAGTATCGAACCAGTGTCCTGTTCTGTGAGTCCCAGTGAGCTGAACGTCTTCTCTGCTATTCTCACGGCGTGCTGCCCTAGCAAGTCTATGGAAAGCTTGGAGAGGTCATTGAGGGTGAAGCCCAGATGGGACTCCAAATGAGCGATATAAGAGGAAGGTGTCCGATATTGTGACGCGCAGTCACTGCACAAAAAGAGAGGGTGGCCTGTGTCAATGTTTTTCAGGAACTTTGTGCTGCCTGTCCTCTTTAGCTGATACTTCACATTGGCCAGCCAATGTGAGATAGTAGTCATGGAAAGGCCAGTGAATTTACAGATGTGCACCCTTTCCTGGGGTCCCAGGTCGGTGATGATCAGCTTTCCCTCTGGGGTGTCCCGGAGACTCGAGGCGAACTGTGCTTGGAGGATCAAGAGGTGTTGGGGGTTCCAGTTCGACTGTCGGCCTTTGCGTCTTTGGATGGGAGAGAGGTCTTCGTAGCCCTCTTCAAAAACACTGCTGTCCATGTCCGACTTCTCCGAGGTCGAGGACGGCGTCGTCGACTTTGGCGTCAAGCGGCCGGTCAGGTTTTTAACCATGTCCGAAATATCCATTAACGCGTTCTCCCGCAAGGGCGGAGATATCGAGGGATAATGGCTGGCGACGACTCTCTTGCAGCTGTTCACGTGACTGTTGTTCAGTGTAGGAGATGTGCTGTTGCCTGTGCTGCCATTGGCGTTTTTAGATTTGGTCAAGTCCATGGGCTGGTCCTCATCCCCGTGGTACTGGCTCGGTGGCTCCTTCTGCTTGGCCGGGACAGAGCTGGCAAGGGGCTTCTCTACTGTGGTGTTGTTGATGTTGCTGTTGTTGATGTTGTTGTTGAGCTTGTGAAGCATTGAGAAGGGATCTGTGAAAGGTGTGGACACCTTTGCCGCTTTTCCCAGGTGGTTGTTCATGATGGACTGCAGTGCACTGAGAGGGTTTACAAGGGGCTGCTCGGGGGAATGATCTGTGATTATTCCTAGCTTATTGCAGCCGTTAGAAACCGCCACTTCAGGAGACACCGCCTCGCTCTTCACCTGCACGTCCATTTTACTCTCTTCCACCTCACCTACTTTGTCTCTGAACTCAGTTCGGTCCTCTGGGGTATTTCTTTTTGCTGGTCTGAACAGGTTTTCCTGCTTAGGCGAAACCTGTTTTTCCCTGGGAGGCGGTGAGGGGGATTTGGTCGCCGCAGACTTACACTTTCTTTCCGACCGACTTTCCTCCCATTCCTTCTTCACCGAACTCTTCCCGGTTACTTTCTCCACCAGCTCCTCCATGGCGAGCATGTTGCTCCTGCGGTTAGGAGGTGGAGAGGGGCTATTGGGCGAGTGGATCAGAGAGCCCACGTCAGACGACAGTACCTTCATGCTGGTGGTGCTAAATAAAGGCTGCACCTGGGCGCATGAGGAAAAGGTCGACTTCAGAGCGCCATGGAGTTGATAGGCAGCATGAATGCTGGTGTATCCACCCCAGGTGGGTGCACCTGTCTGGGCCTTGCTGATTGCACTTGACACCGTGTTCTCCAATGACTTGAGGATGTCTACGCCACCTTTAGGAGCCTCCTCCAGATCAGCCTCGGTGAGGTATTTATGAGGCTGGTTCTTCCCGGCTTTTTCGCTCTTCTCAGATGGATCTTCCTTCTCCTCTTTTATCTTCTTCTCGGGGACTTGGATCTCCATGCTTTCTTCTTCCATCTCCTCCTGCTTCTGTTCCACCTCTTTCTTCGCCTCTGGGGTTTCGGGCCGTGTCGGAGACCCATTAGGCGCCGGGAGTCGTGTCGTGGTCGGCGGGAGGGGGATAGATTGGAACTTCTCCTCGACGACCGGATCGAACACCAACTGCTTCCCTTTCTTAGAGGCTGAGTTGGTGACCTTGAGGAAGTGTCCCGTGACCATCATGTGGGCGGTCAGCTGCTGCAAGGTATCATGGGAACTGCCGCACTCCATGCACTTGAGAATCTGCGCCTTACGCGCCTCAAACTGCCACGTGTAACTAGCGCCGTTTTGGTAACCGTAGCGATTGTTGGCGGTGACATAGGGGTTGACCAGTTTCTGAGTCTCTTTCGGCGTCTCCCCCAGCGGCACGCACGATGACCCGGACTCCGGTGAACTGGGCGTCACTAGCTCTTGAAACGGTCTCTTTTTGCTCGGCGGCACCATTTTGGATGTGAGGGTGGGCATGGGCTCCTTGAGAGGCACTTTCTGGTAGTGTTTCGTTTTGATCATGTGCACGCTCAGGTCCTGAAGGGACTCAAAGGAGTGGCCGCAGTACATGCACTTGAGGACCTTCTGGGCGTCCTCCTTGCCCTCCATCTCCATGAGGGAGCGCTTGCGGGGCTTGGACCAGCGCTTTCCCCGGTCGTCCTCCTTGTCCTTGTTGTCGTCCCGGTAGTGGCCCGATTCGTTCATGTGCACCGTCAGGCCCACCAGCGTGTCGTAGGCGGCACTGCAGTCCTTGCAGCGGAATTTGCTGGCGCCGGTGAACACAGGCCCGTACAGCTTGTTGTTCTGCCTGTACAGCTGCACCGTGCTGAAGAGGCTGGGCTCGGGCAGAAGGTGGTACGGCGTGTGCTGCAGGGTCTTTGCCAAGGCGGCTTGGTGCCAGTCGTAGGCCACACCGCCGCTGTTGTTGTTTCCGCAGTTGTTGCTCATGCTGTTGCTGCTGTTTGAGTGACTCGTCACCGTACTGGTGTTGACGCTGCTGGTGGTGGTGTTGGTGGAGGACATGGAGGCGATGCCACTGCTGTTGGTGCTGCTACTGCTGGTTTTCACATGGACGTTCCCCTGGCTGTGACTGCTACCGCCGGTCGTACTGAGGAAGCCATTGCTCCCTTTGTGATTCCTCCCGTTGTGGGTGTTGGCTCTCAGGTTGTTCCCCTGTTTACTCTTGAGCATATCCAGAGCGATGCTGGACCAGGAGGCCTCCGAGATCAGGTTTGCATAGACGGCCTTCATCTGCTCCAGGCTGTCCTGCAGCGACAGGCCGTTGGCAAGCTCTGGGATCTCCACCACCGCCGGGGTGGCCGGTTTGTCCTCCACCACCATGGCGGGGGCTGGTTTCTCCTCCTGGACCTCATGGAAGGCAGGGGGGGGGGTCTTGATGTCGGCGAGCTGCTCGCTGCTGTTGCTGAGGGGGGAGGCGTAGCCAGCGTCCGGGTTGGTGCCATTGCTGAGCGGGGAGTTCTGGCAGCTGAAGTGGTCGGCAAGGTCCTCGTCGTCGTTGAAGAGGTACTCCCCCTCCTGGCCGTCTAGGGACAGCCCGTCGTCCTGCAGGTGCTCGTCCTCCGGGAGGGTCTTGTTGTCTTTGACGTCGTCATCAGGGCCGTATGCTGTAATACAAGACGACACAAAGGGGAGATGTTAGCTTTGCTGTGTCGAGTGGCGCACTTAATAGAGGCATACAACGGTTGTGGGCGAGTGTGATCAGTTTCATGCGAGATTTTATGATGCAAGTCTGATGAAACGCCCTGCTGAGAGTCTACTGGAGGTAGGAGCAATAATCCCAAAGAGGGTTTTGTCAATAGTCCAAGCGGAGGACACAGCTTTGCAATAATAAAGTGGCCGACATCCATATGCCGACATTGATAGATCGTCCTCCTCACTGCGAGGTTTAATGAACGTATTGAACACCACGGCTCGGCAAGGGAACGGCGCCGTTGGAGTCGCAGTAATATTTACCA
>OLKM01000193.1:173739-176239 GCA_900291075.1 Melanogrammus aeglefinus
GAGAGAGAGAGAGAGAGAGAGAGAGAGAGAGAGAGAGAGAGAGAGAGAGAATATTGAAGCGAAGCGGCCTGGCTGGTGAAGAGACAGATAGAGAGAGAGGCCTGACATAAAGAAGATACACACACACATACCCCCGAAACACACACATACACACGCACACACAGAAAAGGCTCTCCTACGCCAACTAAACACGAGTCCTTCTCCGCTCCGCGTGGCATGTTGACAGCCGTCAGTGTCAGGGCCGTGTCAGTGTCAGCCCCGGGTGTCAGTGTCCGCACAAACAAGCCTTCCGCGGGCTTCCGGAAGGGAAAAATAAATAAATAAACAACAACAAACACAAGTCAGCCATTTTTTCCCTTCCCTCTCTCCCTCCCTTCGTCTCCCCCCCCCCCCCCCCCCCCTCCTCTTCCTCCCTCTCCGCCATCTGCGTCAGAAATAAAAAAAAAAAAGGCTGCCGTGGGTGTCACCGGCGGCTAATAAGGCAATCAGAGATGGAAAAGATGCTGACACGGCAGATCTCCGCATCACCTCAGAACAAAAGAAGAAGAACAGGGAGGAGGGAGGGGGGGAGGGGGGGGGATTAAATCGTGGGGGAGGGAGAGGTTTGTGGCGGTGGTGGGGGATGTGTGTGTGTGTGTGTGTGTGTGTGTGTGTGTGTGTGTGTGTGTGTGTGTGTGTGTGTGTGTGTGTGTGTGTGTGTGTGTGTGTGTGGGAAGGTGTCTGTTGTGGTTGTCAATCAAAAGTGTAAGCCCACTTTGTGCTGCCAGAGTGGATGGGGAAGTTTTGAAAAGAGATGAGGAAAGAAAAAGACAAAAAAAAAAGAAGAAAAAACAGGGGAGAGAAAAAAAATGAGAATTCTGTTTAGGCTAGCGCACTCAAAGTTGAGGCCAGTGTGTGTGTGAGTGTGTGTGTGTGTGTGGCTGTGTTTCTAAGTGTATGTGTTTTTCATGTCACTCTCTGTAATCCTATGTGTGTGACGTACGCTTGGTCAAACACGTGTGTGTGTGTGTGTGTGTGTGTGTGTGTGTGTGTGTGTGTGTGTGTGTGTGTGTGTGTGTGTGTGTGTCTGGTGTGTGTGTGTGTGCCGGTGTCACGGCGTGTCAGGTGCAGCAGGGGGATCTGCGACGGGTGGCGTGGGGGAGGAGGGGGGAGAGCCATCTGCGTGGGGGAGAGGGGCCTGTCACTTCGACTGTGTCCAGGGCCCCTTGACTCCCCAGTACAGACAGGTGACACCCCCCCCCCCCCCCCCACACCTCCACCCACCTCCACCCTGGCCCTCCTCCCTTCCGACGCCCTCCTCACAACACACGTACACCATCACACAGTTTAGTAACATAAGTATTCAGTCGTTGCGTCTAACTTCTATCCACGCTGACCTCTAGAGGATTCAGGGGTCCTTAAGGAGCCGGTGGGGCTGAGGGGTGCCTTGCTCACAGGTCAGGCTGTTGGCGTTGGGGATCGAACCCAGTAGCTTTTGGACGTTGAGTCGCACACCTGCCGAGACACGACACTACATACTACACCTACACCACCCACCCCACCCTCCCTCCATCACCATGCAGTGTGGTGGTCCGTACTTCACACGTCTGACGAACTGAGCTGCAGACGTCTGAAGACACACTCTTATAAATGCAGAGTAAAGAAAATATTTTGGTCCGAAACACATTGCTTCAATTATTCAGTATGTTCTGTGCTTTCTCTGCCATTTCCAAGACATTACACTATTTATTTTTATTGAGAGAGTAAGATACATCACAGTAGGACCGTATCAATATAAAAACGAACATACCAAGGTTGGTGTTAGCAACCCCATCTCCCCCCCACACTACCAGCACAGACCTAGAACAGGGGATCACCTGTCCCTCTCTCGTCCTCACTGAGGCGATGTGAATAGGATAAAGTGAGAGAGATGAATAAAAAGGAGAGACTGAGCGAGAGAGACTCATTTGCGGTACTAATGTCCAATTCCATCCGGCGACAGCGGTGGGGAACTGAGGGACGAAGCACCCTACAGGGTTCCTTCTCTCTCTCTCTCTCTCTCTCTCTCTCTCTCTCTCTCCCCGCCCCTCCCCCCCCATTTAGCCGGCCGTTCCCAGTCCGCGGCCGTGGCGTTCAGCGTTCCTGGCAGTCTTATTTCTCCGTGCCGATGCGCTTTGTCACCGCAGGCGCCATTCCCCGCCACTCACTGCTGATGCTTGTGGACAGGACTGATCAGTGTGTGTCACTGACCCACGAGCTGCTACCTTCTCCATCCCCGTGTGTGTGTGTGTGTGTGTGTGTGTGTGTGTGTGTGTGTGTGTGTGTGTGTGTGTGTGTGTGTGTGTGTGTGTGTGTGTGTGTGTGTGTGCTGTGTGTGTGTGTGTGTGTGTGTGTGTGGGGGGACGGGACGACCGAGGGAAGGAGGTGGAGAGCGGGAAAGAGGATCGGAGAGAGAGAAGGAAAGTCGGTCGTAAATAAAATGACGTTATTATTTCCTCTCCGTCCTGTCCTCCACGCCGAG
>OLKM01000193.1:182309-224809 GCA_900291075.1 Melanogrammus aeglefinus
TGTGTTTGTGTGTGTGTGTGTGTGTGTGTGTGAACCTGTCACCAGACGGTCTTAGGGAGACAAATCATCTGCATGGCCTCCCCAGCTGTTCCCCAAATTTGGTGTGAGGAGACGAGGAGAGAGGAAGAGAGAGGAGAGGGGAGGAGAGAGGAGAGGGGAGGAGAGGAGAGAGGAGAGGGGAGGAGAGAGGAGAGGGGAGGAGGAGAGGGGAGAGGGGAGGAGAGGAGAGGGGAGGAGAGGGGAGAGGGGACAGCAGAGCAAAGCAGAGAGGAGAGGACCCGAGAGGAGGAAAGGAGAAGAGGAAAGGAGAAAAGCTACTATTAAGAGTTTTAACTGCTTGATGCTTCCCAGAACACACACAAACACACTCACAGACACACAGACACACACACACAAAAATTCTACACATTTCTGAACTAGGAAATAGGCATCAGGCCAACTCTGTATAAGAGTTAATCTCAGATGAAAACGAAAACACACACGAATATGAACACACACACACACACACACACACACACACACACACACACACACACACACACACACACACACACACACACACACACACACACACACACACACACACACACACACACACACACACACACACCTTTAAATCCATTGATTTGAAGCAAGCACTGAATGAGAGAAACCTTTTACTTCTTTTTAAAATTTAATCAACCATCTTTGCCTCCCAAGAAAAGCCACGCTTTCTCTCGTTCACTCGCTCCATTCCTCTCTCTCCCTCGCTCTCTGGCTCGCACGCGCTCACACACACACACGAAAATCCCACCTTGAAGTTGTGAACTCTGAATGACCTCATGTGATTGGTTGCTGTCCAAGAGATCCCTCCCACACCCCCACTATTCCCAAGAAAAAAAAAACGGAGGAAAAACAGCGTCATTAAGCTGTGAGTGATGAGTGGCGGCCATGGGTGACTTACTCCTCCTTCCCTCTCTCTACCCCCCTGTCCATGTCTCTCAACATTTATTTTCTTTCCCTCTCTTTCTAGATCAATCTCTCAATTGTCTACCTCGCGGTATCGCTCAGCGAGCGTTTTATAACGAGCCACCAAGCAGACATTTTGTGGCTAGAGTTCCCGTTTCTTTACATACCCAAACAAACACGTGAGTCAGGGGACAAACCGGCCTGAACGTGACCAATCTAAACAACTGTTATTGACGTAGGCCTATGTAAACTGGTTCCTCATTGGTGGTATCCGTCAGTGACTGACACGACGTGGGCCGGTAAACGGAACAAAACCGTCTCCGTCTCTCTGAGACGCTTGTCCTCTATCGGCTTCCACGGCCACCATCTTGATACCTCGCCATCTTTTTTTTTGTATTTTTCTTCTCCTCCTCCTCCACCTTCCACTCATCCCTCAATCGCTGCGGAGATGTCTCCCCCCGCTGCTTTGCTCGTTTTCTGTTGCTTTTGCCTGGTCTCTTTCCACTCATTCACCCCCACCCCCCCGCCCCGCGCACCCTGTCCCTGCCTGTCACTCTTTTTTTTCTTCTTGTCTTCTTTCACTTCGCTTCATGCCCCCTCCCTTCTACTGCTCTTTTTTCTCTGTCCATCTTTCTTACTCCCTCCCTCCTTTCCTCCCTGAGACTCTCTCTCACACACACACACACGCGCAAACACACACACACACACACACACACACACACACACACACACACACACACACACACACACTACACACACACACACACACACACACACACACACACAATAGTGTCTCACTCAGTCCTGTCTAGCTCTCTGGACACATTCAGCACCTCCATAAATTATACACATACACACACAACACACACACACCACACACACCACACACACACACACACACACACACACACAACCACACACTACACACACCACACACACACACACACACACACACACACACACACACACACACACACACACAGAGACACACACACAGAGAGAGAGAGAGAGAGAGAGAGAGAGAGAGAGAGAGAGAGAGAGAGAGAGAGAGAGAGAGAGAGAGAGAGAGAGAGAGAGAGAGAGAAATAAAGCAAGAGGTTTGCTTATATTGAGGGGTTATATAAATGTGTTACAGAACCTCAGTTTGGGCTGCTATGTGTGTGTGTGTGTGGCTTTGAGAAAAACATGTGACTTTTTATTTATGTTGCTTATTTGGCTTTCTCATCCATTTACAGTAAGGTCAGTAGACCGTCGCTGAATATGATACGCAAGACGGACACGTTTGGAGACGAGATCGCGTTTCACTTTCAGAAGACCTCACGGGTTTTCGGGCTGGTCTGAGACAAAACAGCTTGTTTTTAAAGCCTTTAAACCCTGTCATTCATTGTCTGTCATCACAGCATAGCTTCCCTACAGATAGCTAATGTCTAGTTAATGATTGCCACCGAGTGCGGGAACAGGCTATTGGGGGCTGACACATTAGACGAGGTTAGACATTGACTAGTTTGAAACTGGCAGTTGGTGCGTGTGTGTGTGTGTGTGTGTTTGGGAGCCTTAACGACGGCCCGGGAGCACTGAGCCAATGGCAGCGTCGGGACATCGACCCACCAATCAGAGGCTTCCTTCGGTTGGTCAGTGAGTCATTCTGTCACGGAGACAGACGGACGGTAAAACGGATCAGCGATGACATGCAGGGCAGACATTGGATGTGATGATCGGGGGAGGGGTGGTGGGCGGAAGGGTGGGAGGGGGGGGGGCAGATCTCCCCCCCAGACCCCCCACAGCTTCCCCCTAGACTAGACTACTTAGACAGACAAACCCCCCCGCCGCCCCTCTCCAAACACACACACACACACGCACGCACACAAGTCCATAATACCCTCCCTCTATGAGTGACTGCCACTGTCTGAGACAACACAAGAGGCTCATGGGAGATTTTAAAGGAGGAGGAATGTTCCGGCAGGGGGTGGGTGGTGGTGGTGGTGGGTGGTGGGGGGGGGGGCAGGGATAAGCACGCAGAGTTGCTCATTTGCTAACATCCATCCCCGTCAATCCCTCTATGACTGCCTATCACGCAACAGCCTCAAAGGGCTGCCGGGTCAACTCAGCCTCGGCTAACTCCCAACAGTTCGGTGAGACGAAGCTCTCTGTATTTATTTTCTTCTTCTTCTTCTTGTTCTAAACATAACACCCTACGTCAGGCCGAGACCCATCTCATTCCTGTGTCCGCTCAGGCCAATCTTCCTCACCTCACCGGAGCCAACTGCAGACACGGTTAACGGGAATGGAATTCGACTGTTGAAAGACGCGCGCACTCGCATCACATCTGGGCCCCCCCGCACCCCCCCCCCAGCACACCCCACACACCCCACACAACGGATGATGCATCGGGTTCAGAACCTAATCTGGGCCCAGTGTTCGCCGTGCATGCCTAGATTACGCCAAGGTATGTGTGTTTTTTCCCGTGTTGAACTCACAAGGAACTAGGGGAATGAGAAATTATTTTTACGGGATGTGAAGATGGAAATCAGAAACGCATTTCTGTGACTCAAACACATGTTTCTCTGCTTGTTGCCTCTTCCTGGACGTTCTAGCGAGGATGGGGTGAGTGAGAGAGGGGGGAGAGTGAGAGGAAAGGAGTGAGAGACAGATGAAAGAAAGACGGGAGAGGAGAGATAGAGGGAGAATTGAGTCACTAGGATATAGGTTGTTGACAGAAAAAGCGTGTGTGTGTGTGTGTGTGTGTGTGTGTGTGTGTGTGTGTGTGTGTGTGTGTGTGTGTGTGTGTGTGCGCGTGAATAATTCCCCAAAACTCCACCTGAAATGACGACGGACCAGGTAGATACAGCCGCGGGGGGGAATGATGAAAGAGAGACAGAGGGAGAGGGGGACACTGAAGGATGGTGGAAAGGACAGAGGGACACAGACACAGAGAGAGAAACAAGAGTAAGGAGTAAATGACGAAAGACTCAGATTGAGAGAGACATAGAGAGAGAGAGAGAGAGAACGAGAGAGGGAGAGAGAGAGAGAGAGAGAGAGAGAGAGAGAGAGAGAGAGAGAGAGAGAGAGAGAGAGAGAGAGAGAGAGAGAGAGAGAGAGAGAGAGAGAGAGAGAGAGAACGAGAGAGAGAACGAGAGAGAGAACGAGAGAGAGAGAGAGAAGAGGAGAGAAGAGAAGAGAGAGAGAACGAGAGAGAGAGAGAGAGAGAGAGAGAGAGAGAGAGAGAGAGAGAGAGAGAGAGAGAGAGAGAGAGAGAGAGAGGGAGGTGGCAGTGGCACCAAACGGCATGGTGACCCGGTCAGACTCCCGCCTCAAGGACAAGCTCGCGTCTGCTCCCCCCCCACACCGGCCCTACACGGCTTATCTCCGCTAAACTCTTGCAAAAAAATGATATTCATAGCTCCTCCAAGCCACCTTATCACGGAAATAAACAACACACCTGGTGGGGGGGGGGGGGAGAGAGAGAGAGAGAGAGAGAGAGAGAGAGAGAGAGAGAGAGAGAGAGAGACGGTGAGAGAGAGAGAGAGAGAGAGAGAGAGCGAGAGAGAGAAGAGAGGAGAGGAGAGAGAGAGAGAGAGAGAGAGAGAGAGAGAGAGAGAGAGAGAGAGAGAGAGAGGGAGAGAGAGAGAGAGAGAGAGAGAGAGAGAGAGAGAGAGAGAGAGAGAGAGAGAGAGAGAGAGAGAGAGAGAGAGAGAGAGAGAGAGAGACGGTGAGAGAGAGAGTAAGAAATCGCTTCTGTTTTGATGCGCTCAAAATCACAGTTTTTTTTTACCATTTTTTTTTTTTACCCGTAATAAATCGCTGCATCATAAATAGTGCCGAGCGGCATCTATCGGCGCCCCGCTGGTGATGCGTTGGTGGGCTCAAAATCACAGTTTTTTTTTACCATTTTTTTTTTTTACCCGTAATAAATCGCTGCATCATAAATAGTGCCGAGCGGCATCTATCGGCGCCCCGCTGGTGATGCGTTGGTGGGGAGTCCTCGCCGCTGGCTGTGACACATGTTCCACATGAACCCAAACCCCACTGCGCTGGAGGAACAAAGGAGCGCTACAACCAGCGTGGCACACGCCGCCGCCGCCGCCACGCCGCCACCGCCGCCACCGCCGCCACCGCCGCGCGGGTAGCTTAGAAGGTGTTGTTGTTCTCAGGCGATCCCTGATCTAACTTAATGTTCTCCTACTGTACCGTCCGGGGGGAAGGCCCAGGCCATGTCTCGTTATTATTTAGTCATTTAGCAGACACTTTCATCAAGAGAGGTTTACACATATTGGTTTCAGATTCATGACATTTAGGAGCAGGTAGAGGGGTGTTGGTGGTGTCTTGCTCAAACTGGCCGATGTTTGAACCGCATTCGCCCCCGATAGTCAAGCCCTCATGCCTTTCTATCATCTAAATGGGATAAACAGTATTATATATAAATATATTAAATGGAACTACTGTGACGTTGACCTTCTTTGAGACATGCAATGTGGTGTCATTAATCCTACTCGACTTTTGATGTAAAAAAAAAGCAACCATGTGATTTGACACAACACACACAGATTGGAATAGCCTCTGCTGAACAAGTGCCTGATTATTCAGACCCAAAGCAGCCCTACTTCATCTAAACCGATCAGTTACCAAGTGCTTTCCCCCCGAGGCCAAAGACCTTTTTCTGATCTCTTTGTGTCAATAACACTCTTGGTTTATAAAAGAAAGGTGGAATATTAAATGAATCTTAACCATCTAAATTATTTTCCACTCAAAAGGACCATACTTGTACTTCCTGGAATAGCCCATTGATTCTGACCAATCAGGAAGGAGCACGGTATCCATACACTAACCACCACAGCGCCCTGTGCGCTGTCAACCATGCGTATGTGTATGTGTTTTTGAGTGTGCCTGCGTGCGCGTGCATGCTTGTGTGCCTGTGTGTGTGTGCCTATGTGCGTAGGTGTGTGCGCATGCATGTGTGTGTGTGTGCGTGCGTGTATGCATACGTACATGTGTGTGCCTTTGTGTGTCTATGTCCGTGATTGTGTGTGCGCATGCATGCCTGTGCCTGTGTGCCTACGCGTGTGCATGCGTGTGTGAATGTGTGTGCTCGTCCACCGCGGGGACATCTAATCGGGGTGCTACTAACAGTGCGCGCGGAGTCACTGCCCCACCGTAAATCAATGGGCAAAATAATTGCTAATACACTAGCTATCGATTAGCGGCGCCCGCCATGCGCTCATTTTCCCGAGAGGGCGAAACCGCGGCTGAGCGCTAACGCGGTGACAAGGGTAAAGTGTTATTTCGCTCAAAGGCACGCGGGCAGACGGCTGCGGGAGGGGAGAGACTGGCTGGGGGGGTGGTGGAGGTTGGGTGGTGGGAGTGGGGGGGGTAGGAGCCCCGACGCTTATTCATAATTGACACCCGTCAGAGTCGAGGCAGCAGTCACAGCTGCCTGCCTGAGACTGCCCAACTGACTTCTGTTCAACTGTCACTTTTAATACCGCCGCCGCCGCCGGCTCGCAGCTCGCCATATCCTCTCTCCTGTCCACCACGTCGGTCCGCATCTCCCCTCCAACCCAACCCCCCTGCGCTCTCTCTCTCTCTCTCTCTCTCTCTCTCTTATCCACTTCTTCCTCTCTCGACCGTTTTGTTTCCGTTTTTTTTCTCAACTGCTTTTTTTTTTTTCTTCCTTCACCTGCCCCTGTAACTGCCAAGGTTTAGTGTGTGAGTGAAGTGTTGGCGCGCAGAGGAAAATAAAAAGGGCAGCTTTGTTGCTGAAGGATACAGGGGGCCCTCTTGTAAAACAACTGCTGGCATTTTTGTTTATGTTTGTTTTAGTCAATCAAGTGGGAGAAAAAAAATGCCCGCCCTTTCATTGATTGACTAGGCTCCTGAGTGTCAGGCGCTTGTTAACACTGGGAATCTTAGATTAACACACATCCCCCCCCCCCCGCCCCCCACACACACACACACACACACACACACACACACACACACACACACACACACACACACACACACACACAGGCAGAGCAAAGAGGTGGTGTTTGAAATGCGATGTGAAACGTGAATGTTGGGTGTGGGTCATCGTGACTTTGCTGTGGTTGACTGTGGCCAAAGGACACCGGCTAACTCACTCACTGCAACAGCAGCTTGGGTCTGCCATACGTCAGTCAACACTGGCTCACACACACAAACACATATATACAGATGGAAACAAACCGACACACACACACACACACTGAACTATTTTATGAAAACCAAAACATGACGATGAATGCGAAAATTAAGATACCTAGTAATACACGCCTACATACACATGTACACACACACACACACACACACACACACACACACACACACACACACACACACACACACACACACACACACACACACACACACACACACACACACACACACACACACACACACACACACACACACACGACTACAAACACAGACCTCTAACATGGAGGCAGTGTGGACAGAAGCTCCCAGGGAGTCCACCCTGACCTCTAGAGCATTCTTTGAACCTTCGCTCCTCCGTCCCTGACTCCTTTAATTGTCTCACCACAGTGAGAGAGTGATATGAGAACATGCAGCTGGCCCACTTGTAATGTTTAATTACCCACAATCCCTTTCACCGTTCTACCAGAGTCATTTAAACACACACACTTGCCAAAATCTTCAGAGTTCAAATTTGTCAATCGTGTAAAACGTGTCTGTTGACTTCCAATCATAACACACAGCCACTAATGAGAACACTTCATACTATAGTCGTTATAATAATGCATTAAGCACACCACTGCTTATCCTCCCTGTCTTAAGGTTCCTAAGTGTTAATATGATCTGCCGCGAATGAAGCCATGAAAGGAATTCTCTCATGGATTATATGTAAGGGAAGTGTAGTTTTATTGGCACGGTGCAGTTATTAGTTTTAAAATAGGCAGACAAAGTGAATACATCCAGTGGTATACTAGACACTCTGTCCTGTGTCAAGAGACAGTCTTCTCTCTGTGATCTACACCACGTCGTGTCACGTGCAGAACCTCTCAGCGGGACTAGCTGCGATCCACCCCCCTATTAAAACAACCTTGTAACTACCAGTTGATCATGGGAAACGTGAACGCAGACCGGGCACAATGCCAGGCTGTGTTCCTAACACTTTTTTCTGGACAAACCAGCGTTTCATATTTATTATTCTGCTACTAACACCTGAGGGTTGGATTATTTTTAAAAACACACACAGACACACACACACCTCATTCCAAAAAAAAAAAAAAAAAACACGAACAAAAAACCACCACTTCGAAATACAGCAAAGGAAACACAGAAAACGGGGGAGTATCAATTCTGCTCCATTTTGTTGCGCGTGAGTGGAGCGGCGGGCCCGTCCTGCCGGCGTGAAGCGTCATTAATCTGGGGGGGGGTTGGTTTGACTGCCGCGCTGCAGTGGTGGCTGCGTCCACGCCGCCGCACTCGGGGCCAGGCTAATTCCTGGGTATTATATATGCAACTCTCTTCTTTCTCCCCGTAAGAGCAGTCATCGATCACCGTTTGTCACTTAACCTCCACCGCGGCACACCACCAGGAAGACGCAGTCTCCGCATGTAGGCATGTGCGTGCGTGTGTGTGTTTGTGAACCGTGTGTGCCTGTGTAGGCATGTTTATATCAAAGCCTTGAGTGTGTGCGCATGCACGTGTGTTAATAACAGTATATGTGGATATTGTGTGTGTGTGTGTGTGTGTGTGTGTGTGTGTGTGTGTGTGTGTGTGTGTGTGTGTGTGTGTGTGTGTGTGTGTGTGTGTGTGTGTGTGTGTGAGTGTAAATTAATTCACCCTGCACCCAGCTCTGACCCCAAACATAAATAGAGCTATCGGTATCGGTCCGAGTGAGCAAATAAAAATATCTATTGCCACCTGACGACCTGTTCAACCTTGCACAACTCCCACCACCACACACCACCACACACACACACACACACACACACACACAACACACACACACACACACACACACACACACACACACACACACACACACACACACACACACACACACACACACACACACAAACAGAAAACTGGACATTGAGGAAACATAAACAGGTTCAGTTTCCTATGTTTATAAGCTAGTAATAAGACTTTTTGTCAATGGAAACGAAAAAATTAAAAACCTACTCAGCCGTTTAACTTATAATATCATACTATAGCACAGCTGTAACGGTATTACTCCGGAAAACATTTACAATCCAGAATAAACCGAAGAGTACTAAGAGTTCTCTCAAGAACATGCAATCAAAAACAAAACAAGACTTCTGAGGCCAAGCTATAAAACCGCCCCCCAATAAAACAGTCATACACAAGTAAACTGTGAATGCAGTCTCTCTGTTTTAAGGTGAGCCGAGGGTAGCATGTCCTCCCTCAATATCCAAACATGTGACTCCCCTCTCTCGCCACCTCAGTTCCATTACGACAAAGGACCTTTGTGTCCATAATCCAAAATTGGCTGGATTAGTAGCAGGGTGGTGGTGGCGGTGGTGGTGGGGTAGGGGGAGCGAGGGGGGGAGATTTCCACTTGTCACTTTGCACATCGTTTAGTTTCCCCCGAGCAGTGGTCGTTTATAAACTGGAAGCAGAAACTGGCGGCCCCTGGACATATATCAAACATCCCTTACCACTGGGTTGATTACAACAAGGCTTGCTTGTAGACTTGACACCTCGCTAAAGGAAAAATAAATCGTCAGCATTAATCGCTGAGGCAACCCCCACACACACGCGCGCGCGCGCGCACAACACACACACACACACACACACACACACACACACACACACACACACACACACACACACACACACACACACACACACACACACACACACACACACACACACACAGACAGTTGATAATTAGGGACCACAGCTAACAAAGCCGTCAAGATGGAGGCAAGCTTAACTTCACCCATCGCCCAGCAGCACAACACCCCTCCACCCCCCACCCAGGCCTACCAAGTTTTAATTAGGGGGAGCCCTTTGGAATAGAGGTGATGATCGTACTGGTGTGTGTGTGTGTGTGTGTGTGTGTGTGTGTGTGTGTGTGTGTGTGTGTGTGTGTGTGTGTGTGTGTGTGTGTGTGTGTGTGTGCGTGCGTGCGACAGCGCGCATGCTGTTTTGTGGAACAGTTTCTGAAAGGCTATACTGTATCTAGCAATACTGGTGCAAACCGGTGACTCCAGCTCTGCGACACACAGTCACGGGTCGTTTGTGTGTGCTGCATTGTATTCAAGAGATTAGAAAATAAGCCTGATGACTCCTAGCAGACATTGAATGATACATGTTAAACCGGCGTGGAGAGCCGTATGAATTATGCAGATGGCTCTTAGCTTTACATAACACAAACGAACACAACGTTCATTACTTTTGTCCTTTTCCCCCCCCGGTTATCTGAGAATGTCAAAAAGGTTGACCTTTCAACTTTTCAACCCACTCTGAACCACGATCCACTGAGATGGTGGTCACTGAACACCTCTGCTTCTCGTTAGCCATTTACAGTAAGAAAACACCGGCTGCTGTCGTATGGTCTATGTGATGACGGGGGAACTTATCCCTGCACCTTGATACCGGTGTCCCACACAGTCGGATCCCGTCCGAAAACACTTTGCCCTGACCCTAACGGAGCGACGTGTCGAAAGGTCGAAGGTCAGCGGCGCGCTGCGAGGATGGAGCCATGATGATCAAAGCTTGCCCCCCCCCCCCCTTGAGGCATGACCTCAGCACAGAGTTATGTATCGCCACATGGATCCACACTCAACTTCACTAGAACCCACTCAAAAGCAGCAAGTTAACATTCAAGTTTTCTATTGTTTTCCTGACCGTTGTTCGGTTTAACACTAGTGCGGTGTATAAAGTATACAACACATTTAACGTGTTTAATGTACCAAGGCCTATGTATCCAATATTTGGTTGTGTGATATTCCTGTAATATACACAAAAAAAACGTGACAGTTTGTGTTTCGAAACCTCTTACTCATGCATTACTATGCATCCCTGTTTTGCGTACAGTACGTCTATTTATAATTTATGCTTATTCCGATATTGTTTCGCTACCTAGGCTTCTACCCAGTCTCCTCCAAACGAGGGACAGCCACTAAAGAGAGGGGGGGAGAGAGAGAGAGAGCGAGAGAGAGAGAGAGAGAGAGAGAGAGAGAGAGAGAGGGCAAGAGAGAGAGAGAGAGCAAGAGAGAGAGAGGAGAGAGAGAGGCATAGAGAGGAGAGAGAGAGGAGAGAGAGGAGAGAGAGAGAGAGAGAGAGAGAGAGAGAGAGAGAGAGAGAGAGAGAGAGAGAGAGAGAGAGAGAGAGAGAGAGAGAGAGAGAGAGAGAGAGAGAGAGAGAGAGAGAGAGAGAGGGAGAGAAAACCAACAACAATGAAAATGACGACAAATGACTGCAGCAGAGCTCACTGCTGCTCAAATTGCTCTGCATCCAAGTGAACTGCCAACGCTGACAGATGCGGCGATGAGCTTTCCAAATGGAAGAACACAATGTATTGTCACAGGTCATAAAGTAGACGGGCGAGCCATTAAACCCAGAGGAGTGGGGGTTGGGAGGAGGGACTCGAATCAGAACCGCCTGGGACCGGTTCAACGGAGCCTGTTTAAAATGTCATCGACTGGCCGTAACCAAGGCGGTTTGAAGATAAAAAAGGATCTACGCAGCGTTTGGTTTTTCGTACAACTATTGGTAGGTTCTAGAAGGAACAAAAAAAAAAGAAAAAGGGGGTCACAATTCACACACACACACACACACACTGTGGTTAGGTGCGATCCTCACATGGGGAGGGGGGGGGGGGGAACTGGGGAAAGAACACCAAGTTTCAAATGACTCTCTCAGTCACCAAACAACAGCGGAAACCAAATCGATCACCATAACCCACGAATCAATGTCCCAAACCTCACCGTCCCACATCAGGTCAGGACCACACACACCCCCTCACGACCGACCGGGCCATCCCATCTCATGGCTGCTCCCTTGTTTACCTCGTAGACATGTACGTTTGTTGGCGTTTGTTGTCGCAGTAAAACTCCAGGCCTCGGCTTTTCTCCCCCCCCTCGTCTCTCCCCAAGTTACCTCCCCCCCCGCCGCCCTACACATCTATCTCTCGCCGGCCTCCATCCATCGCCGGGGCCTCGCGTCCGCTGGCGAAGATTACAAACCCCGCCGAGTTCAAAGTCGCTCGGCGCGCGAACCGCAACCTTGATTAAGTCTGCTTAACCTCCCATTTCCAGCGGCCTGCTTAACATTCTGCAGATGTTCGGCTCCTCTCTGGTCATTACCGCGCACGGCTTCAAAGGCTATCAGGCCGTCGCTAGGAAACGCCTGTCAATCAAGTCGCTCATGTCTTCTCAGGGACACGAGACACCGGGGCCGACTCTGGCGGTGGTATGATCCTCCCGCACGCACGCACGCACGCACGCACGCACGCACGCACGCACGCACACACACACACACACACACACACACACACACACACACACACACACACACACACACACACACACACACACACACACACACACACACACGCAGTGCAGTGAAATGACTGAATTTGAGCTGTAATGTATGCGCGTGTTCCCTCTCTGCCTTTTGAGCCACCTTCTATCTATCTCTCATTCCCTCTATATCAATCTGTCTCTCCCTCGTTCTCTACCTCACTCTATCTATCCATTTCTCTCTATATATTCATCTTTCCATCCATCTCTCTCATCTCTCTAAATCTCTTTCTTATCCATCTATCTACCTACCTCTATCTATGAATGTATCTTACTCTAACCCAGTAATGTATATAGAGAATTTAAGCAATGTAATAAGCCTGTTATAAGAGGGAAAACAAACTATATTTTCAGATTCCGCTTCAATCATTAACACACAGGCTAAGATATGCAGGATTTAGACTACTGAAACCTAACAATAGTCTGCAACTGACAATTTAGGTGACCTTATTTGGTTAACAATGACAAGCATCGTGTAGGCCTTGATCTACTAAATGTATAACTATTTTGGTTAGTAGACTCCGCCCCTCGACAATCCAATGCATCAAGGCGGTGCTTGACTTATGCCACTTATTAACTGACCGTCAGAGTAGCCTCCTGGTTCCCTATCCCGTGGATAAGGCCTGTGTGGTTTTTAGGGCGCTACTCTGTGATCTCGACACGCCCCACTGAACTCATCTCCGCCCCCGTCCCTTGTTCCTCCCCCCTTGGGTATTATTCGCAAAGTATTTATCCCGCCTAAGAACTTTTCTTTTAATTTGTCTTCACTTTGCATCTCGACAGGGGCCCAAACAAAAAAAAGTGATTCTTTTAACCAAAAAGACCTCGCAGTCAGGCGCATGCGTGTCTTCACGGTGAATGATTTAGGATGATTATCAGGAATGAATAGCTCAAAGCGCTCGCATGACAGGCGATCAATCAAGCATCAAATCAAGGATGGCAATCCTGGAGCGGAGCACAAGCTGCAAATAGGCCTACCAGATTTTTTTCCCTTTTTCTTTTCTTTCCTTCCCTCCCCTTTCTATCTGTTTTCAACTGGGCTCGACAACTTGACCGAGAGCAAAACAGAGATGAAATAGGCCTACCATTAGATCATGCGTTTGTGTTAAAAAAAAAAAAAAAACACACAACTAACACAACTAATCTTGGCACCCTCTCCTTTACTCGAAAGACGCTCGGGACGTAGAAAGTGGGGGACATCCTAGCTACAATAAGGATGGATGCGTGGACCAAATCAATAAAATACACAAATCCATGTAGAAAAAATACCGACTAATCCGCGAATCAAATAGCAGGTCACTCGGATGTTTAGGCAGGTTCATATAAATGATACGCGAATAAAACATTGAACATGTGTGCCTATCTGTAGGCTACAGTGAACCGCAGCGTATGCGGATTGTTTTCCCCGTCCCTCCGCGGGTCTCCGGTCCCCTCGGTCTATTCCCATAGGCCGATAACGCTCTCCAGGGTTGACCCTCTTACATCTCTTAACGCGAAGACCAAGAGGAAGAAGAAGAAGAAGAAGTAGGAGTACATTTTGTTTTCTCCTCATTCTTATTTAAATAACAAAAAGAGGGGATTTAAAGAGCGAGGCTTACCCACGGATCGCTGGGGCGCTTGCTGCTTTCTCCTCGGCATTCTGCTGCAAGACTTTCCGCTTGACTTTTCATGCAGAGATTAGAGCAGACTGGAGCCGGACGGGGTTCCGGTTCGGCGGGTGAACTAAGCGTCTCTTCCTCGACCCTTCGCCAGAGTTCAGGATTAAAAAGGCAGCGCCGTAGCTCCGAGCGAGGGTTTCCTCGACGCCTATGAGTCAGTGTGATTAAAAAGAGTGCTCGCTAAACGTCTCTGATCATGTTTTTTTTCTGTTTTTTTTTTTTACTCGTACGTCCGCTGATAAAAAAAAAGAGCCGACGTCTTAAACGAAAAGCGGGCGTTTTGTCAACTTGTGTCGACCGTCAAAACTCATCGTGAGAACCGCGTTAGTCGGAACCGGGTTTTGGGGTCTACAGCTGGGAGGAGGGACACGGACAGTCGAAGCCGAAGCCCCCGGTCGCTCTCCGCGCTCCCATCCAAGAAATCCACCTTTAATCGAGACGACGGCGAGGACTACTTTCAGCACAAAAAGTGGCCAAAATAGCGACTGAAAACTGCGATTGACTGAAGTCCTTCGACGACGCAGGGCAGAGCACTCCAGAGCGTGTAGTCGCTGTCCATACAGGTGACACTCCGCTGGCAGTCTGTAGTCAGGAGAGAGAGAGGGGGGAGAGAGAGAGAGAGACATAGAGCGAGAGGGAGAGTGACACATTAGCGGGTTATGTCAATCACCACAGCGCGAATTATACATTAGCACGCAATCCGGATCCCGCGATATCTTCATGGTGCAAGGGTTGCTTCTTGTTATTTCCACGCACTAAGCGAATGTCTCCCACCCCCTCCCCCCCCGACCCCACGTTAAAAAAAATATCAGAATACTTACAACAAATAGGCTACGCTGTCCGCCTTATTTCTCACGTGGGCGATTGACGGAACACTTGAGAAACTCGCCGGCCGCTACGCGACGTGCGGGGACACTTCGTGATCGTTGTCCTGTTGACGGAGAGAAAAACGCGGGGTTGTGCTTGTTTTCTCCGTTCGCACGTTTTCTCGTGATGCGCGGAGCGTTCAGACAGCTCCAACTGATAGACAGACACATCGAGTTGCCTTTCCGGACTCTCTCCGTTATACTCCACCCCTCCGCCAGCGTCACCCTGACAGTCAGGGCCCACCTGTCAATCTTATTAATCGCTCCCGCGTTTCCAACACGTTTTATGGAAGCGTCTTGTTATAGCTCATAAGGATGGTGTTGTGTTGTATCGCTTGTTATAACCTGGGATTTCGCACAGGGGGGGTAATCAGATGTTGAACTTGTGTTTCTAATCGTGACTTATATATGAAACGGGGTTTTAAAAAAAGATTACGATTGTTTGTTGTTTTGGTTTATGTGAAACGTTTACGGATTTTTGGTGAGGTCTACCTTCTTGGTTGAAATACGCAATCAAAGCAACGCTAGACACCGCTAATATTGTCCCGAGTGAGGTCCATAAAGGACGACGCGTGTTTTGCAACAGAGAGTAAGATTGCGCATAATAAACTAATTTGCTACCCAAATCGGTGCACCGTTAAGGCGTTTGGATGACCCCCCCTTTGTGCTCCAGCAGCGCCTGCAGATCGATCCGTCTCCTCTCGATGCGAGGCTGGCCGCGGAGGGGAGGGGCAACCCCGGGTCCCACTGGTGGCTGCAGTTTAGTCTGCTATAGTTCAGCCTAACTTCTTAACCATAAAGTGTTTATAAAAAGAGCCACGTCTAGGGTTTTATAACATAACAAAAGACCACACGAAAACTATTATGTTATTCGTATTTGTTGCAGGAAAGCCTCGGTGTAATAACAGCTTAGTTATAGAAAATAATGCTTTCTGGATATTAACAAAAAACGGTTTGGGATGCACTTTTAAACAGGTTTATATGAACTTGATCATATTTGAGAGGTATTTCTAGTAGGTAAAGGAGCGAGACTTTTGTCCCATGTGAGCATCGGATTACAAACTTTCTGCAACTGGCGACCTGAGTTCGACATTCTCCGGGCTGGATACGGGTGAGTTCTGGAATTGACATCGTCTTGTTAAACTTTGACACCAAAGTGAAAAATTTCCCACTTGACTCTGAAAACATTCATTTAAAACCACACTACAGCGATGCACAGAAGTGGGACGGAAGGTCGCTCTTTATAGTCATTGTGCGTAAATATGAATTGTTTCATGTCCGCGACGCGCGGCATTCTTGGGCCATTCAGAGTCTGCAGAAACGATATTGAAGGCTGCCAACAACGCAGTAAAATGACCAAGTAGCCTATCGTCCCAACATCTGTCCACCCAAGTCTATTACGGCTGTCTGCCTCGCTCGCGATAGATGTTTGCCACTTTACCCATTGACACCTTGTGTAGGATATGTGACAATGGATAAAATTCATACACGCATACCATATATTAAGTATATTTGCAGGCATACTGTGTGTGTGTGTGTGTGTGTGTGTGTGTGTGTGTGTGTGTGTGTGTGTGTGTGTGTGTGTGTGTGTGTGTGTGTGTGGTGTGTGTGTGCTGTGTGTGCGCGCGCGGCGTCCGAGTCAAGTTTGAGCCTGATTTACACAATTTATTTGTGTAGCATTACAGGAAGCTTTCCTGTAATACTACACATATAATGGTGCTAAAATATGACCTATGAGTTGGAATTGACTAGGTTCAGATATAAAGCAAGCATCATCACATTTAAATATACATTGTCATTAGAGTGAATCAAATTAAATTATAAATATATGCAGTCACATCTAGAGGGGTCACCAAAACACCCAATTAAAATATACCTTGCTTTTATGTTTTACATTTTTATATGTACATCATTTTGTTATGAGGTCAAATTATTCTGCATCGCTTTTCATAAGAATTACCAGATTCACTATAGATTCATTCCTAAGTTGAAAGTGAATTGGGCTTTGAGAAACACATACTGTTTCCTATATTTCCATATAGACTTACTCTCCCCCATGAAAGAGATGTGTAACCTTTTAAGGCTGGGGCAGGCTGGTTGTCAATAGGGTAGAGGTACTAGGGGTACGAAAGGTCGTCTGGCTTATGTACCACACAGTCACCCTAATGCGTGTGTGTGTGTGTGTGTGTGTGAGAATATGTGTGTGTTTGTGTGGGTTTTGCTCTGGGAGAAGGGAACACTTGGTGTGTGTGCAAGTGCGTTTGTGTATGTGTATGTGTGTGTATGTGTGTGCGTGTGTGTGTGTGTGTGTGCATGTGTTTGTGTGTGAGCGGGTGTTTCTCTGTTTCTGTTTGTGTGTGAGCGGGTGTTTCTCTGTTTCTGTATGTGTGTGTTTGTGTGTTTATGTGTGTTAACTGTGTGTGTGTGTGTGTGTGTGTGTGTGTGTGTGTGTGTGTGTGTGTGTGTGTGTGTGTGTGTGTGTGTGTGTGTGTGTGTGTGTCGTGCGTTCGGTGCTGTGCTAGAGAACAGAGAGGGTTCTGGAGGACGGTTTCCATCTCCGATTTTTTATGGATCTATCTCTATGAATTCATTGCGCAAAGATATCTGAAAACCATCCTGTAGGTTGTGCCAACATAACCAGCAATAACACATTATGACTCTCATATTCACACAGTGGAGGACTGATTTATGGTGATGTAGATACAACCATGACAATAATTTGGATGCTAACGCATGTTTTATCAGATTATAAAATATCATAATAGCTTGGGAATGTGTCCCTCCCGCCTCTTTATAGTAAGAATTGAACCTTGAAATACATGATCCAATGCTTTTGTTGAATTATAGATATTGCTAACAATTAATGTTATAGAAAATTTAGGAACACACGCACACACAAATGCACAAACACACACACACGCACATACATACACACCAACAACTAAAAACACACACACACACACACACACACACACACACACACACACACACACACACACACACACACACACACACACACACACACACACACACACACACACACACACACACACACACACACACACACACACACACACCAACAAATAAAAATACATGAAAATACATGAAAATATGCATCACTTTTGTAATAAAATTGACAAAAACAAACACCCCACCCATGTCTTTACATCACTATTTGAAATGTAGTCTTTTACATAACACTGTTGACACCTTCTCTCCTAGTGTTTACCAGGGATCTGACTACATCTCACTGAAACCGTTAGATCGTTGTTGTTTTACCACTGACAACGTTTAAGAAAAAAAAAAAAAAACAACAGCTACAGCTACAGTCTCCATCTTTGCTGAGAAGAATTCCCTGGAGTGTCGGCATAGGCATGTGTTTGTGTGTGTGTGTGTGTGTGTGTGTGTGTGCGAGCGCTTGTGTGTGTGCGGTGTGTGTTTTAGCGCAGGCCGTCACATGTGATCAAGACAACATGATCCGAATTTGCGCGCAAAGCGACACGCTATCCGTGATTTCATCACACATGTCTGCGTGCACGCGTGTCAAAATCCCACCAAACGATCGCACCGAGCGTTGCCTCGGCTCTCTTACCTAACCAAGATCTCCCCTCCCCGTATCCCCTACACCCCCTCGTCACACACACCCCCACACTCTCTCTCTCTCTCTCTCTCTCTCACACACACACACACACACACACACACACACACACACACACACACACACACACACACACACACACACACACACACACACACACACACACACACACACACTCGTGCTGTCTATGAGGACCCCCCCCCCCCCCCCTCTTCTTGCTCATAATGTCCCGCCATGACAGCACGCTGACGTGTCACCCCCACTCTCTGTCACTACCCCCCCACACCCCCTACACCCAAGTAAAAAAAGCACCTCGCTGTAATGTAAAGTATTGTCATGGCAGGCCCCTAATGTGCATTTGCATTCCTTATCCCATTTCTTCTTTCTCTCCTTCTATCCTATTCTAGGAATGACCGAAGTGACCCCCCCCCCCCCCCACCAAACGGATTCCATCTTGTTTTTCTGGGGTGAGAGGTGGTGTCAAAGGAAGGGACTTTGTATCACACATTTAAACCCTCACACTGTAAGACCAAATGTACGTTTATATTTTCTACAAGTGTGATGACAATGTCTGTGCTTCTCTTTCACTGTTGTTTTAAATAAATAGCAGGGAACAAGACTCATTTGTGGGGCAGTAAATGAGTAGGATGGAAAATTATAGATTCTACCAAAACACATACCGTACGTCAAACATTAACGCATGGCAAAGACCTGCACATTTATTCCGGTCCCTGTTTTAATTAAAGTGATTTATCAGGTTTAGCGATGTATAAATTGAGTTATGATGTGTCTTTCCCATGTTATTATTTATTGTGTCGGCTACCTTGCTTGTAAATGGCATTAATCATGCACTCATTATTTATTATTATGATTATTTATTATTATTTTGATGCATGCTCTTTCCCTATTATAATGGTGAACAGAACGCCCGTCTTTATGAAGAATAGATTCACTATATCGAAAAAGTATACAATTGTTTTGTGTCCTCATTTTATTAGTAGTATTATTAATACTGAGGTCACTGTTTCATTTTGACGCTGTAAATGATCGTTCGAAACTTCTGGAAAACGTACATGGTCAAAATAATGTCACACAAATACCAAACCTTCAGCTCTTTGTAAAATAATGTTTATATTTAGTGAGTCACTGAAGTTACTAACTTAACATGTTAACCACAATGGTAATTAATGTGTTATGTAGCATGTCTATACGTTGCGTTTTAACATACTGTTGATTTTAAAACCTTGGCTTACACTGATCCTGGCTTTCATTTTGGTATGCATTGAAATGTAATATCCTTAATATTCTCTCTGACAACCTTTCATTCATGCTGGAACTAACATAACATAATTCTTCCCAGACTTAAAGAAAGCATAGTCATGCCATTAAAACAAGTTACGTTTGAGGCGATCTAACACTATACTGTAACGCTTCTCTTTATAATCTCTGGAAATCTTCAATCGGCAATAAAATCGTATGAGGTTTCCAGACACTCATTGACAGGCTGAATATAAGAATATATCATAGAATATAATAAGAAAGGGCTCTTACTTTGACACCAGCTATATCTTCAAATCTATCAGATAAGACTGCATAATTAAAATGCCAACTATGAGTATGAAGAAAGGAGGGCTTTGCTATGTTATAGGTAGGAGTTTTAGACTTTTTTTCCAATGAAACTGTACCTGATATGTAGACTGGAATGATCTGTTGCTGTAAATTTGACAATGCAATTAAAGGTAAATCCCCAATCCGAGCCTGTTGATATATTTCATGAAGAATACGTTGATGAAGTTCTTTAAGGAACTCTTGTCTAATACTGATGGATGGAAGTTGATTAAGGGATTCACTTTCCAAAAAGGTTTCGCAACTAAAAATAAAAATAAACGGTAAAACTAAGAAGCTGCAGAAAAAAGGATTCTTATAATAAAATAGTCTCAGGCTTTATCAAATATATAGAAAACACACACACACACACACACACACACACACACACACACACACACACACACACACACACACACACACACACACACACACACACACACACACACACACTCTCTCTCATGTGTGCATTCACCAGTTACACACACAAACATTACGCATCTGAGTGTGCACCTACACACACGCAGACACCTACACCCAAACACACTCACACACACACCTGCAAACCCACGCACACACACACTCTTCCTCCCACTTTTACCTCTGCATGGTAATGCTCCCCTAAAGCAGGACCACCGTGCGTCCCAGCGCACCCTGGGTGCAGCCAGCAGGACTCAATAAGTGACAGATTTCACCTATCAAAATGGCTGCCCTGTGACACGCTCTCCTCCTTCGCATTCCTTCTGTTTTTCCTTGACACACGGCCGGGCAATTAGCATTTTTCCGCCATTAAAGCCGAGAAAAAGAAGGCAGCCATATGTGTTTTCATTCCCCCCTCTCCCGGCTCCGTTTCACCACTCGCTGTGTGTGTGTGTGTGTGTGTGTGTGTGTGTGTGTGTGTGTGTGTGTGTGTGTGTGTGTGTGTGTGTGTGTGTGTGTGTGTGTCGTGTGCGGTAAAACACAAACACGTGAAAAACCCATAAAAACCCCGGCTAAATATCACTAGCCAAACATTGCCGATACTTCATGTTGTGCAGTGAGCGAAAACTGTCTGCTATCAATTTGCCCCCGCCGAATAAACAATCAACGCCATATTACAGCACACTCTGAATCACGTGGCTTGTTATTGCTGTTATGCTGCATTCAGAGCCGTTAAATCATCCGGTTTTTATACGGAAAGCACGGCAGAGTGGGCACGTTTTCACAAGGGTTTTGATTTCCACCAACACCAAGAACAACCCCCACTGTAATCTGTTGCATCTTTAGTTTCCATAAATAATTCTGGTCCCTAGGTAGTAAATAAGTAAATATGTTTACATGCACACAGACAACAGTAATGGCTTCTTGCAAACTCATATTTCTGGATATGGTGGACAACCCCCCCCGTGGATTTATGCACTTATGAATGCACTACTTTGTTCCCATTTTTTTTTTATCTTGGGGGAAATAAACCTTATCGAAGTAAACACAGTGACAAATGTTTTACAGTTAATAGAGTTTGGGGGATTTAAGTCAGTTTCTATGAATAGAGTGATTCACATTCGTACGTTTTTTATTCCTCAACTTTCGAAGGATGTGAATCCTCAGAACACAATTCACGCAAATAGCCATAAAAGCCAGGATGGCTACCGTCAGATTGGATTGGCTCTTAGCAACCTAGCAACCCCCCCCCCCAACCCCACCACCACACACTCCTTTTCTCCAAACATGAAACCGACTCCACGCATGCATAATGTGGGCTTGTTGTGTGTAGTTTGAGGCATATATTTATGAATAGGAAGCTTTAATTAGGGCTTGTGTTTCCTCCCCAGTCACAGTGAGGGATGGTCTTGGACGACATTCATTAATGATAATCAGCAGGAGCGATAGCTCTGCTACAGGCCAAGTCTCCGGGGATCTGACACTTGAAAAGAAGCATTAAATTACACACAGGCTTTCTCTAATTGCAAAAAAAAGATGGGGAAATATATATTGCGACCGTCCAGTGTTTAATATGATCTTTCTTGAGGGGCTTTTCGTTCTTTTCAAAGATCGGCTACGCTCTTATTATAAATGGTTTGAAAATAATCTATGGGAATTATTGACGCAATTATGAAGCATAATATCCGCATGCGATTTCACAGGAAAATTAAATGGCATGGCCAACCAGAGTTTGCATGTACGTTTAAAAAATGATCTATATCGTGTGGTTATATTTCCATAAAGTACTTTGAGATAGACAGCAAGAATCACTTGTTTAAGTGAAAATCTGAATGTTCACATTTTCATTAAGTTTTGCAGGGAATGTGCATGTAGATAGGAAAGCACCCACATGCGCACACCCACAACACACACCCACACACACACACACACACACACACACAGCAGCACACACACACACACACACACACCCACACACACACCCACACCCACACACACACACACACACACACACACACACACACACCTGACCTAATTGCTCAATTTCACTCAACTAATTAATCACAGCTGACTTGTGACAAGGTTAGGTAGATGACATTCTCTAAAAATGATTCTGTATTGATATTCTTTTTCTCCGTTTCTTTCCCTCCTCCATCCTCTCTCTTTTTTCTCCCTTCTTCCTTTCATTGTACCCTCCCTCTCTCCCCCCCTTCCTCCGCCCCTCCTTTCCTCCCTCCCTCCCCCCTCCCCCTCTCTACCTCCCTCCCTCCCTCGCTCCCCGCCTCCCTCACTCCCCCCCCCCTCCACCTCTCCCCCCCTCCCCTCCCTCCCCTAGGTGTCTACCTGTGAACCCAAACGGGGGGCACAGCTCCTGTTCCTCACCTGTTCTGTCGGAGGGCTTCCACAGCAGAGGTGAGAAGGAGAGGGAGGTGGAGACGGAGGCTAGGCATTCTGGGTAAAAAAAAAGAAGGGAGGAAGGTTAAGGTGTATGTGTGTGTGTGTATGTGTGTGTGTGTGTGTGGGGGGGGGGGGGGGGGGGGGGGGGGGAGGGGTCACAATGTTCCATTAATCAAAAGGAATGACACCCTTGTCATCGCTGTCAAACATCCCTGCCACCCATGTGTCCCCCCCTCCCCCCTGTGCCTCCCCCACACTCCCACTCTTACAGGACAACTTTTGTGACGGGAGGTGAAGGGGGAGGGGGGAGATGTGTGTGTATGTGTGTGTGTGTGTGGGGGGGGGGGGGGGGGGGGTGAACTTTATTAATCAGGCATCTCTCGATTAATTGTTCCAAAGTGTCATCCCATAAATTCTCCATTTGGATTTAATAATCTCTGAGGTGGATTTAACAATCTCTGGCATGATCTGAGTTTTATTGAAGAGGCTGCGCAGAGAGGGAAGGGGAGGGAGGGGGGGGGGAAAGGGGAGAGAGAGAGTAGTGGGGGGAGAGAGGGAGGGAGGGAGGGAGGGAGAGGAGGGAGGAGGGAGGGAGGGGGAAAAGGGAGGGAGAGATAGTGGGGGAGAGGAGGGAGGGAGGAGGGAGGGAGAGGGAGGGAGGGAGGGGAGGGAGGGAGGGGGAGGGAGGGAGAGAGAGATAGTGGGGGAGATGGAGGGAGGGAGGGAGACAGGGAGGGAAGTGAGGGAGAGATGGGGAGAAAGGTAGGGAGAGAGAGAGAGATAGTGAGGAAGAGAGAGGGACAGAGGGAGGGAGGAGTGGGGAGAAAGAGAGAGAGAGGTAGAGACAGAGGGGGAAGTGGTAGAGAAAGCAGAAGTGGAAGACAATGGGGAGATGTGGAGAGAGGGGGAGAGAGAGAGAGAGAGAGAGAGAGAGAGAGAGAGAGAGAGAGAGAGAGAGAGAGAGAGAGAGAGAGAGAGAGAGAGAGAGAGAGAGAGAGAGAGAGAGAGAGAGAGAGAGAGAGAGAGAGAGAGAGAGAGAGAGAGAGAGAGACAGAGAGAGAGACAGAGAGGGGGAGGCGTGGTGACACAAATAGCTTCTCAGCGGACAGTCCCTCCCCGTGTGACAGTTATGAAATACAATTATCAGTGAGATCTGCTTAAGAATTCATCAACTGCACCCCTGCCTGTGGTGTGTGTGTGTGTGTGTCTGGTGTGTGTGTGTGTGTGTGTGTGTGTGTGTGTGTGTGTGTGTGTGTGTGTGTGTGTGTGTGTGTGTGTGTGTGTGTGTGTGTGTGTGTGTGTGTGTGTGTGGGGGGGGGGGATCACATATAAAGCAGGTCTTCACTGATAATACTCCCCCACCATCTTGCCTTTAAACTATCATCTGGAACGTTTCTTTTTTGTTCATGTCCCTCTGTGTTCCTCATGTTCAGTCACCACATACATGCGTGGCGGGTGTGAAAGGAGGTTCCGTGCGCACGTGTGTGTGTGTGTGTGTGTGTGTGTGTGTGTGTGTGTGTGTGTGTGTGTGTGTGTGTGTGTGTTTTAATGTGTGTGTGCGTGTTACACCAAGGCGTAAATCATTAGGTAATCTGGGAATATGGCCGATGGCACGGTAGATGATGTAAATTGCCGTAAAAGTGATTAGTTTGAAATGTGTATGTGCCAGTTTGTATAAAGATCAATAAAACCAGTTAATCTGCTCGCTGTTGGACACACACACACACACACACACACACACACACACACACACACACACACACACACACACACACACACACACACACAGAGACACACACACTGTCATAAAATAGAACAGCGGCGCATCTGCTCTCCAAGGAAACAATAACAAAACACATCCCAATCTATTGTCGAATAATTGCGAGTCGTGTCTTTCTTGGGATGACTGTGAGGCAGGACCCGATGTAGGTTGACATCGTGCAGAAAATTACCATAGTCTCAGCTTATTAGAAGGAACCGCGTGGCTGATATGTAGTCCCCTTTATCAAGTGATGCTGTCGCCTACACCCCCTGACGTCCACAACCACGTGGATACATACGTCGGGGTTTGACAGCCGACAGCATAACACGGTTCTAATGACGTTTATTAGTCGTGGCTTAACATAAGGCCACGGTAATAAAGCTTTTTGTTTCGTTTTTTTTCATACAATAAATTACACTTTTTAATACACTTAATGAGATCAACGGTGTTTTTGTCATTGTATTTTGTGTTTTGGTGCACAAGGATAATTTCAGATTTTTTTTAAAACAACTATTGCACCTGTATTTCCATAACAGATGTGTATGCATTCTCTCATTGCTCCACGGAAAGTCCCCCAAAGGTTTTTAATCAGTGTCTCCTCCTCCTTGTGCTCAACCCGTGTGCAGTCCCTTACCTGTCCACTAGGGGTGCCCACACCCTCCCCTCTTTCACACACACACCCCACCATTCAGAGTGTACCCGTCTTCTTCATGTCCCGTGCCACAGTTAATCGTGTGCTACATTTAGCGAGGAGATCCTTTCAGAAAAATAACATTTTCACTTTATTTTCAAGACACCCTTCTACATGTTTCTACCTATAAAAGGGCTTTCTTGAATTTACTACCACTAATCCTCACCCTGGCCTGGACTCAGAAGACAACAACAACTTAAGGAGGTTTTAACGAGCCATCAGCACCACCTCACTGCTGTCTTAACTCCTTCACCATCACCCCTGCTCCACCCCCCGCCCGGCTGCCAACTGGAGCGTTACCGCGGTGACCCAGAGTCCTGTCCACGCGTCCCTCTCTCAAGTATCTCGCTCCTTTTGAGCTCCAATCTTCCGCCTACTCCAGATAGATTACTCCCCGTGCGAAGTCTCTGACCACGTTTCAATTCATTCGAGAAATTGGCAAATGAAACACAAAAAGTCTTCTGGATAAAACACAAAGAGGCAAAAAGATTAAAAAAAAAAGATTCCTGCGCTAGCGCCACACCAACTTCACCGCACCCCTTCCCCTTTCCAGCCCCACCCACGACTTTGAGTATATATCCGTTTGACTGTGATATCTCCTTTCACCTCCTCCCAATAGTCAACACCCTGCTAACCCTGACCAGTGTAAATCAATTCGGTTAAAGCCTGGTCCATTTGCGCCCCTATCTAAACCATCGCGCGCTAAAGAGGACTGCTCCGTTCCCCGCCTTTTTGTCCTCTCCCCCGCCGGCGCCTGATCTCTTTAACCCCGAGACGTACGGCCACAGCGGACAAGCCAAGACCAACGGCCCCTGCTCTCACACTCTGGGGGTTCAGCCAATCCCCTTTTTCCTGAAGCCGGCACTTTATCTGGGTGAAGTATTCTCACCCAATAGCTTGTTCAATTTAGTGGGCCGGTTGTTTATTGGAAAACACGGTACCATCGCATCATTCACAGGGGTCTAACAGGAGGGGGCTTTATGAATGGAGGGCCCCCCCCGATGCTGCGGTCCAGACCAACAGACGAATGACCCCCCCCACCCCCCCATGACGCTTTTAAACCGGGGTACGCCACGGCGCTGCTAAAACCAACGATCGCTATGAATCTCCTCTAATACCCCCCAAAATTCCTGTCACGGCTCTTATCGGACCGACCCCCCCCCCCCCCCGCCACACCCTCTGAATGAGTCCAACTTGTCTCCCCCCCCTCCCCCCCCAGCCTGGGGTTCAGCGCGTCTGCCTCAGTGGTCAAGGACACTGGGGGATAGGGGTATCAGTGGCCGTCAGGGGCAGGGCCTCCCATCCATCAGAGGGCCACCGGTAATGGAATCAAGCAGTGACAATGATCATCAGCACAGCAAACAATTGACCATAAACATCCCCTGACAAGTGGGCCGGCGCTGGGCGAGGGGGGGAAGGGCGTAGGATGGGTGTGTGTGTGTGTGTGTGTGTGTGTGTGTGTGTGTGTGTGTGTGTGTGTGTGTGTGTGTGTGTGTGTTTTGAGGGACGTGTGTGTGTTGTGTGTGTTCTTGTGTGTTTTGAGGGATGTGTCTGTGTTGTGTGCGCGTGTATGTCTGTGTGTATTTTTAGTGATGTGTGTTGTGTGTGTGTGTGTGTTTGTGTGTTGAACAATGTGTCTGTGTGTGTGTCTATGTTTTGAGAGAGGTGTGTTTGTGTGTTGAACGATGTGTTTGTGTGTCGAACGATGTGTGTGGGTGTGTGTTGAAAGATGTGTGTGTGAGTGTGTGTTGAGGGATGTAGATGAGTGTGTGTGTTGAATATAGACGCCAGGAGAAACAGTCAGACATTGAGAGCTAGACATAGGGTGAGGGGAGAGAGAATGAGAGAGAGAGAGCTATAGTTGGCTAAAGAGATAGAGAGAGGGAGAGAGATTTGGAGTAAGAGATTGAGAGGCAAAGAACAAGGGATATCAAGAAAGAGACAGAATGAGACAAAGAGAGAATGAAAGACATTCAAAGAGGAGGAGAAGGAGAAGACAAAGAACAAGAAAGTAAAACAGAATGACCAAGAATGAGAGGATGAAGACCGGCACAAAAGAAGAAAATGCTGAGGAGAAAGGAATAGTTTTGGGAAAGAGAGATGGAGGGAAGATGAAATAGAGAGAAAGTGTGTGAGAGAGATTAAGAAAGACAGAAAGAGAGAGAAGGAAGAGAATGAGGTTGAGGAGGTAAGAGAGAGAGAGAGAGCGAGGGAGTGAAGGCTTGTTAAAGGAAGAGAGCGAGAGAGCTACGCTGGGGGGTAGGACAGCACTGCAGAATAGGACAGATTCGGTGAGGAAGATATTTGCCCAGGGATGATGTAGTCGTCCAACACTCTCCTTCCAAAACAAAACAAACGCGCCCCCTGTGGCGCTGCACTCCTCCTGACTCCAGCTCCTCTTCTACCCTCTTGTTTCATCACTCGTCTTCCTCGTTCTCCTTGAAGAGGGGCAGCACTTTAAACATTTAAAAATTGTAGTTTGATACACCGAGCCCTCGGTTTAGCAAAAGACTTCATCCGCACAGCGGGATCATCAATTATATAATGTGTGGTATACAGAGATTTCTATATAACATGAAGCAGGTTTATTTCTTTGATATTTAAATCGAACACGAAGGCATTTGCGAAGGGGGGAAAAAAAAAAAAGGACTTTGCTAAAGCGTTCAACTGTTTTCCAGCGGTGGTTGAACGGAGAAGCAGCCGAACAGAGAGTGGAAGGAAACGCCTGCTCTGTCTCCCTCCTCTCCACCACAGACCGGTGGATAAAACCCAATTAGAGGGGATTGCAGAGTTTCTATGTACGCAGGACGTCCATTTTATTTGTTACAATTGTATTACAGGGAGGGGGTGGCTGTTGTCGAGATGTGTTTTGTTCCCAGTTTTTTTTGTCAGCTGATTCCTCCCTGACACACACACACACACTCACACTCACACACACACACTCACACACACACACACACACACACACACACTGTGACACAGGAGCAGACACACACACACACACACAGATGGATGCAGTTGCAGACAGACACACACACACCACAAACACGCACACACACTCAACACACGTAGTCCCCCCTCCCAACACACACACACACACACACACACTCACACTCACACTCAGAATCCTTTTAATTAGCCACCATTTGTCTTAGCTTTGCCTCTCTCCCTGTGTTTATCCCGACGTCAGGACTGACACTGGCCAATTAGTGTAGTGAAATGGTTTAGCCCTCAGCGGAGCACCAAACGCTAGCAAGGCAACAAGGATATTTGCTCGGTGCTTGAGGACTGGGCTGCGCGGTGTGTTTATGTACCACTGCGTGTGCGTGTGTGTGTGTGTGTGTGTGTGTGTGTGTGTGTGTGTGTGTGTGTGTGTGTGTGTGTGTATTTGTGCGTGTGTGTATGTCATAATATGAAAGGAAACTGCTGGAGATTTTTATTACATTTTTTTCTCGTATTAGGTCAGCGTTATTATTTCTTAACACTTAACTTGAGGCGTTGTCAATGTGCGCGTGCGAGAGAGAGAGAGAGAGAGAGAGAGAGAGAGAGAGAGAGAGAGAGAGAGAGAGAGAGAGAGAGAGAGAGAGAGAGAGAGAGAGAGAGAGAGAGAGAGAGAGAGAGAGAGAGAGAGCGAGAGCAGAGCGAGAGAGAGAAAGAGAGAGACAGAGCGAGAGCGAGAGAGAGAGAGGGAGAAGACCAATATGTGCAGTGTTTGATTGTCATTCAACACCTGATTTGAGGGAATCATTATCCTATATTTATTTTTCCTGAGCCGTGGCGGGAAAAGGTGACCCTGTGAGGTTAGCTTGTTGTAATGCTAACACAAAAAGAAAGAGATGGAAATCCAGGCCAGGTACTGCGGTGGGCTGATGGTGGACGACTGGGGGTGGTGGGGGGTGTTGCTGGTGGTAAGTGACTAATTGTCTCGAGGCTTTAGTCGAAGAAGCGCACATCCAAAGTGCCCCAGACTTTTTCCCTTTGTTGTTTACTTACCGTCTCCCGAGCCGCCGCGACGCTATCATTAGCAGCCACTCCAAATTGAAACAGTCATCAAGGGTGTCTTTAAGCTTCGTCTGAAGCCTTTTATTATTTATTTATACTTTATTATTTTTTTAATAGCTCACGCAAATGACATCTCGCTCATTTTTGCTGGCGGCGTACATGACTGATGTGTTGAACGAAAGTCACGCCGTCGCGAAGCTTTGAGCGCTTTTGGCGTCAAGGACTTTTTTCATTTTTTCATTTATTTTAAATGTTTTTTGAAGTGCGTGATTGTGAAGTGCCGACACATGCTCGGAGAGATAAGTAATTTGACACACAGACATCACAGCGCGCAAATCTCCTTCGTCTGGCTGTCGCCGGGCGGGCCCACGCGTCCGACGCTCTTTCTCTTTTTTTCTTCTTTCTCAAGAACATTTTACGACTGTCACAACTGACTGTCAACGGGAATTGATACACACAAACAAGATGGCATTGAACCCCCCCTCCCCGATTAGACAAGCCGTCAAACCGTGGAGAAAAAGAAAAGGAGAAAAAAAGCAAATCCCACTTGAATTAAAAAAAAAGAGACGTTAATTTAATGAACATTTATATACTAATTCGGCAATTTGATTAACTAGAGAGATCTCCTTGAAAGTGCCGTGTTATCCATTAAGCTAATTAATTATTCCTTTATTTTCACTCTGTCAAGTCGGCGCGACTGAAGCTAATATGTTTACAGCGGAGGAGCGAAACAGTGACGGTCGTCGTGGCAGCGTTATGACAGCCAAGATGTTCTCACTGTTACACTTCCTACCGCCAAGGAACAACAAACTGCTCTCACCACCAGAGCTCATAACCAGAGTGTGAAAAAACACACGCACGCACGCACGCACTAACAGACACGCACACACACACGCACGCACACACTAACAGACACACACGCACGCACGCACTAACAGACACACACGCACGCACGCACAAACACACACTTACACACATGGGAAATGATGACCACGAGTGCATAGGTGAGAGATGCATGTGTAGTACACACTCACACACACACACCAAAGACCAATGTGTAGAACACACCCACACACACCCCCACACAAACACACACACACCCAAGATGAATGTGTTGTCCAAACAAACGCACGCACACACACACACGAATGCAGGCACAACCACGCACACACAAACACACACAAACACAGGGGTCAGAGTTTCAAAACTACGTGGCCAACATTATGACATTTCTTTGGCAGCCTTGGCCCAGGTTATACTCTGAATAAATGGATGCGAAATGATTTACCTCGGCTAAACAGACACAGACACAACCCCCTGCACGTAACTCGCAGACAAACACCCCTCATAACCCCCCCCCCCCACACAAAAACCCTACACACACACACACACACACACACACACACACACACACACAACATCCCTACATACACACTAACACTTACCTCAGTCACAACTGCTGTTTACTTAGAGAGAGAGAGAGAGAGAGAGAGAAGAGAGAGAGAGAGACAGAGACAGAGAGAGAGAGAGACAGAGAGAGAGAGAGAGAGAGACAGAGAGACAGAGAGACAGAGAGACAGACAGACAGACAGACAGACAGACAGACAGACAGACAGACAGACAGACAGACAGACAGACAGACAGACAGACAGACAGACAGACAGACAGAGATTAGAAGATAATAGAGAAGATATCGTTCAAACCTAGTTCCTTCCCATTGTGTCCTACCTTATTCATGTTTTCTTTTGACCATTAAAATGCTAGTGTTGTAGTTGTAGCTGTTTTGCCTGGCGATATTAGCCATGGCATGCTAACATCAACAAACCAAAGCTAGCTTTGGAGAGAGAGAGAGAGAGAGAGAGAGAGAGAGAGAGAGAGAGAGAGAGAGAGAGAGAGAGAGAGAGAGAGAGAGAGAGAGAGAGAGAGAGAGAGAGAGAGAGAGAGAGAGAGAGAGAGAGAGAGAGAGAGAGACATAGAGAGAAAAAAGAGAGAAAGAGACAGAGACAGAGGGAGAGAGTGACAGGGCAGCAATCAGTCAGAATCACAGCGTCTCCTGATGCCCAAGGCATTAGGAGGTATCCACCAGCAGATGCTTTATGATGGCTTCCTCTTCCGGTATAAAGACTCCCGCAAAGATCCCGGGTTCCATGCCCAATTTCCACCGCCTAGCCTCCGACCCCTACCCTCACTCTTCCATGACCAGGATCTGAATCCCCGGCAAGCTGCTTTGGAAAAATCATGTGATGTTATGCAAAATAGAAAAATATTCTGAGTGGAAAAAGCTGGGTTCTTTATCCAGCACTGGAGAGCCCTCACAAAGTGATTGCTGGGTGATTGATTGTTGTGATTGCTGTAATCGTCTAATAACGTGATTGTAAAGCGACTGCAACTTTTCTAATCTCAGAGTTGATCAAATAGTGTGACAGAACTCTAGCGTCGGAATTAATGAGCTGTCAACTGGGTGCTTGTGTGTGCGTGTGTGTGTGTGTGTGCATGCGCATGCTTGCTTGTGTGTGTGTGTGTGTGTGTGTGTGTGTGTGTGTGTGTGTGTGTGTGTGTGTGTGTGTGTGGTGTGTGTGTGTGTGTGTGTGTGTGTGTGTGTGTGTGTGTGTGTGTGTGTGTGTGTGTGTGTGTGTGTGTGTGTGTGTGTGTGTGTGTGTGTGTGTGTGTGTGTGTGTGTTTGTGAGTGAGAGAGAGAGAAAACACTCGACACATACTCGGTTTTGACCGAGCTAGTTCTGCATTGAAGTGTAAAGATGTCAAGTCGCGGCGGGTACAAGCGGGTCAGCCCCGTCGGAGTGTGAATTATGCCGTGACATTAGCATTTTATTTGTGTGAAACATTTGCAGAATCGCGGATTCCTTAACTTTTTTAGGTGATTTCTTCAAGAACATTGTTCTTGTTTAAGAATATAATGTCTTGCCGTCTGCACTGTTAAGAACAAAAAAAAAGGATGATGTGGAAAAAAGTGTATTCTTATCTTTGACAATTTGTCTTTTCCGACAAATTTTTGTTCACTACGGACATCGACAAAAAGGTCCAAAATCACGGTTCCACACTATATTCTACTTCAAATACATTTCATTAAATTGTATCAAATGAAAATCTATTAAAATAATGAAACCCTAAACAGTACAAATACTGGGATGACAGACCCAACATCAATAAAGGTGTTAACGCTGTGCCGTGTTTGATATACATTTCCGTCTGTGATGGCTTTAGCATCGCCGTGCCCAATACTAAAGTAAAACACAAATGAATAACCACAATAATAACATCTAAAGGGTTACGGTCTGTCCGTACAGCTGGGGCAGATGTCCCACACCAGATGGGAGTGTGTGTGTGTGTGTGTGTGTGTGTGTGTGTGTGTGTGTGTGTGTGTGTGTGTGTGTGTGTGCGTTGTGCGTGAGTAAGACAGAGTGTGTGTGTTGGGGGACGGGAGAGAGACGTTGACACTGATGCAGTGTAGAAAGGAAAGAGGGCGGGGGGAAAACAAAAAAAAAAAACAACACAACACAAAGTCGAGAGGTGAAAAATGGAGGCGTTTACCGGAGTACATCATCCCCCCCCCCCCCCCCCCCCGGCTCCCTGACACTCTGTAGGGCCTGACCTTACCAGCCTGCCTGGGGTGTCACCGTGTGCCCTAATCAAGCAGGAGGCTGGATGGACGCCACCGCAACCTGGGGGCCCCAGACGTACAGGGGAACACGCAGGGCCCCGGGTGAACAGTAAAGGTGTGTATGGTTACTGTGTTTTGTGTGTGTTTATCTAATTTTATTTATTTATTTATTTTTTTACGGCATACTTTCCATGTTCTTATTTTATTTTTACGATGGAGATGACAGGGAATATTAAATGAGTAAACGGGAGATTGAAGTGTGAGGATATTTTCTTGTACGTGTGCGATGAATTTTTAAAGAAGTGACTTTGATGGGGTCTGTCTGCCTTTTTGGAAACTTAAGTATGTTAATTTGTTTATACTTCATTTTTAACCTGAACAAATCTTTGCAATGCTTTCTTACCACATAAGCTTAAAAGATAACCTTATCAAACGGATGACATTTCTGTTGCGTTCTCGGTTAGCTGACTATGGACAATGGAGGAACATGAATGGACGATCAAACAGTCAAACTGTTGTCTTAAAGGTAAAAATTGCCACGATATCTCTGGTCAACTCAACTGTGATTATTTAAACCTAGATCCAGGATTTAGGTCCTTCGATTGGAATAATGTACGCAAAATGAAATAAAAACATTCCAGAGGAATTCAAGTTCCACATTGTGTTTTCTTACATTATCGTGACTAGGACAAATAAAACATTTTCGTATTATAAGACATCTGTGGAGCTGTTAAACAATATGATTGACCTTTCCACGACTGCGTGAAAGGACATTAAACCCAAATTTATTTTAAATTCAACCATGTGGAACGTTATTAACATATTATATTCTTAATAAATTCAGTCATGTTGTAAAACAAAATTAGGCACAACTATATAAACTTTACGAGCCTGTAAAGGTGAGGGCAGCACATTTTTAATGTAGCGTGAACTTTTGGAAAATGATATAATGGGTGACATCATGCGCAATATATTATCCAATCATTTTTCACAATTCCCCTCAGCTTTTGGAAGGAATCCATTTTGTGAGGGACTCACAAACCCGTACCTTTAGACCATTGGTCAATAACTTGTGTAACCCAAACTTTTAATTCTGCAACTTTGGAAAACCAAATGATACAACCGAAATCCAAATTTAAAAGTGAACTCAAGATTTACAGCTTATTCCAATGTAACAAACGCCAGAATAAGCACAAAATAATCTTAAACCATGGCAGACTCACAGATAGATAGATGAATATATATTGCGTAGCCCATACTAACTATATGTCAGAAAAAAGATTTTGTTTAGGTATCTTTAAGATCCATTGCACACATGAATCATTTAAATTCAAACCAGGTTATATTATGTTTATTCTAAACAAAAGGTGTCCACAGTTGATGTAAAATGGGGTCAATATTAGCTTTATCCTCGGTTCCATTAGTCTGCAAAGGATCAGCTTACCGGCGGCGGCGCTTTTGGTTTGAGATTGTACCTGCGATAATATATTAGTGAAAAAAAGTCTTTGTTCTTCCTGACCGGAGATACCCTGTTGGGACTTTAATTTCACTCACAGTGTGCATAACCAAGTTAATTCGATAAGCACACATACACACGCACACGCACACACACACACACACACCTGACATACATATACACACACATACACACACACACTGGCACACACACACACACACACACACACACACACACACACACACACACCTGACATACATACACACACACACACCACACACATACACACACACACACACACACACACACACACACACACACACACACACACACACACACACACACACACACACACACACACACACACACACACACACACACACACACACACACCAGGGCAGAGGATAAAACACAGGTTTGCCATTTTAGGTTCCCTCCATGACACAATTTTCTCTCCAGATGTTTCCATCGGACCCCCTGAAGCTTCTGTGTTTGGATTATTTAACTTTGAGGCCTCAAAAGTTGGGGGACCAAAAAGTTGGGGTAAATGTCCCTCCACATGACCCCGGATCCAGTTTTTCCCGGCCCTGCGCTCATGGGTTCACATGCATCACACCTGTCACCAATACAATGGGAGCCCTAGATCACTGGAGTAGGGTTCAGGGCGTCTGAAGGCCTCCGGCCCCTGGGAACCCACGTCGGGGCCCCTCATCATTAAGTAGATCCTAATACAATGTAAGAGTGTTTTCAAATATAAAAATAACAATGTATATTTGTATTATTCTTGATTGCTATTTTGTCCTCTGGGCTGTTGTCACCCATGGCGGGAATATATATTAGAAATATTAAATGAAATTTGTATTTTTTAACGACAATTCAACAATTTCCTAATAAATAAATACATTTTTTTTTTTTTTTAAAAAAGGGTGTTAAAGTTGGCATCGTTCATTTGGTGCCATTATTTGATAACTTGACTAAGCGCTTTATGATTTGGCCAACCGACCATATTTCACAACACAAATCCCGCTCATGGTGATATTATCATTATTATAAACAGTTAAAAGTATGACCAACTTGATGATGACGTTTAAAACTAGAAATGTGAAAACGGATGAAACATGCACTACTGCCTCACAAAAAAATAATAAAAAAACTCTTTTAAATCCGGACAGGAGAACGACTTCAGTCCACCAACTGACGGTAAGCCCTTTCCTCCACAACAAACGGCTGCTCAGAAGGAACCCATCAGTGTGTCCACCAAGAGGAAGTGTCCAAACGTCAAGTCTGGCAACGCCAGCAGCCTCTGGCCAGGGCTGCAGTGAGAGAGAGTGGACGGAACAAACACTGAACATCAATGCCACGGTTCAAAGCCTGACAGCCACTAACAAGGCTGTGTTGGCTGAGAGCTGCCATCCATGGAGAATGCGAGAGTTGTAGGGCGATCCACGAATTGTGCATTCGACATGAATGGGGTCTCGGATCGTGGATTCTACCAAAGGTGCCTCAATAACGGGTTTCACATCTAAATATATCGGTAAAACAGAACCGCTGTACGGCGTTTATCAGCTGCTGACATCAATCTGGATGGGAAGCACGTGCCGGAGGGTTGCGTGGTTATTGTGCTTGGCTCCCACTGCAGAGAGGTTGTGGGATCGGATACCCACAGTCTACCTGTTACGCGCCCTTGAGCAAGACGCCTTAGTCCTGCTCCTTAATGAAATGTATCTCGAATAAATCACTTTGGAAAAAAAGCTACTAAAAATAATTTAACCGCTAATTAAATGTTAGTAAATAAATACTTATTTCTGCATCTTTTTGTTAAATCAATATACCCATAATGTGAAGTGTTACAAACACTATTAAAACCTATGAGGGAGGCTGCAGCCAGCCTTAATCAGTGTGTAGGATCTCAGCTTCCTTCCTCTTCCTCTTCAAAGCATGACTCCACAGCCTCCTACTCAGGCCTTTTACTTATATATTTATTTTAAATAGGATTTCAGTGCTTTCCCGGGCTTGACGGTGAATACAAACAGCAAAGTGACGACAGGCACACACAGGAAGCAGAAGACATACAGACAGGAAGGGGAAGACAGGCGGCCGGTGTAGACGCACAGGCCGGAAGGCGGGAATCGAACCTGCGCCGCTGCAGGGCGTGTTGCCTCTGTGGTTAAAGCTACTAGCGGGTTGAGCTATACTGAGCTGCACTGGCGTGGCCGTAACTAAACTTAACGCCACTATCCTGTGTGTGTGTGTGTGTGTGTGTGTGTGTGTGTGTGTGTGTGTGTGTGTGTGTGTGTGTGTGTGTGTGTGTGTACCTGTGTGTACCCATGTGTAGGGCTGCCAGTCGGAAGGCGCCTTACACCCTGATATTACACGCTGTTGACACCCCGCCGGTGACAGCGTGCACACACACAGAGGTTACGTGCGCTATGTACTGTTTCTTTGTTTCCCCCCCCCCCCCCACCTCCTACTGCCACCCCCATCCCACCGCCCCGTCTACCTCAACAAAAACAAGCGAAAAATCCAATGCACTCGGGGGAGGAGCAGGAGGGAGGGGGGGAGGGAGGGGGGGGGAGGAACACAAAAAAAAAACAACAACAGAAAAACGACAATAGCATCCAGCGATAGCACTGTCAGCCGCGGCATCTCTCCTGGATGTTAAAAGCTTTAAGAGAAGAGGCCTCTGTGACACAGACAGCCCCTGGGTGTCAAAGATGGTTGAAGACTTGAGAGCAGGCCTCTGTTTAGAGCAAAAAAAAAAACCCTGTTGTGTCTGTGGGCGTGTGCGCGTGTCTACATGCCAGAGTGTGCGTGTACGTGGGCTGATGTGTGGGAGTGTGTGTGTATGTGTATGCGTGTTTGTGTGTCAGCGTGTGTGTTTGTGTGTGTGTGTGTGTGTGTGTGTGCGCGTGTGTACTGCCAGAGTGTGCGTGTACGTGGGCTGATGTGTGGGAGTGTGTGTGTATGTGTATGCGTGTTTGTGTGTCAGCGTGTGTGTTTGTGTGTGTGTGTGTGTGTGTGTGTGGTTGTCGTGCGTCTGTCTGTGTTTGTGTGTGCATGGATGCATGTACGTGTGCAAGTGTGTGCCTGTTTGTGTGTTTACATGCACGCGTGTGGGTGTGTGGCTGCACACATGCGCACATGTTTACATGCGTGCGTCCACGTACATGCGTGTTTGTGGGCGCGCGTGCGCCGTTGTGTGCTGACGTCCAAGTATGTGTGTGCGTGCCCACATGTGTGTGTGTGTGTGTGTGTGTGTGTGTGTGTGTGTGTGTGTGTGTGTGTGTGTGTGTGTGTGTGTGTCTCAGGCAGGCAGCTAAAGTGACATTTGAGGGGCACTTTAGAGCAGCCAGTGGCTGGCAGGGATCCTCTACATCACCTAAAGAGCCTCTGTCACTCATCGGAAAGCTGTCACCTTTCGGGGGGCCGATACGGTAGGGGAGTCGGCTGACAGGTAGGAATTAATGAGAGGTGTAGTAGACCCCCCCCCCCCTGATCCTCTGTGTGTGTGTGTGTGTGTGTGTGTGTGTGTGTGTGTGTGTGTGTGTGTGTGTGTGTGTGTGTGTGTGTGTGTGTGTGTGTGTGTGTGTGTGTGTGTGTGTGTGTCTGTGTCTGTGTGTCTGTGTGTGCGTGCGCCTGTGCGTGTGTTTGTGTGTGTGAGCTTGATATGTTGGGCCACACACACGCGTGCGGGTGCGTCCACGTGTGTGATTGAGGCCCTTTTGTCCCTGAGGATGGAGAACCTTCAGAGGGCCGGTGTCATTTTGATGACAGGTGGGCAGGAAGGTGGAGTGGAAGAAACAACGCACGCACGCACGCACACACACACACACACACACACACACACACACACACACACACACACACACACACACACACACACACACACACACACACACACACACACACACACACACACACACACACACACACACACACACACGGTGTGTGTGTGAGGAAGGGCTGGGCCGGGACCATGCTTTAAAGGGGTTTTTTTTGTCAGGGGTTCCTGTTTAGAGGTTGTGGTTTTTGGTGTGGTTAAGGGCGAGCTAGTGAAGCTATCTGGACATGGCAAAGGGTTTGGTCGCGTCATTGTGGCGAGGGACGTTCAGGTAAGAGGATGTTAGAGAGTTGAAGAATTTCGTTATTTGGTCAGTTTGGAAACACATGCTTACACTATGAGCGGACTGGACACAGCGAGATATCGCAATATTCTAGGACTTTCCAATTGAAGGCAGAAAACGGAGCAGGTCTTGACAAAGCCGTTGAATAGGTGCTGCATACATCAGCATTTGTATTTGAGTTAGCTAGCACAACAGTGCTTGAGAGAGAGAGAGAGAGAGAGAGAGAGAGAGAGAGAGAGAGAGAGAGAGAGAGAGAGAGAGAGAGAGAGAGAGAGAGAGAGAGAGAGAGAGAGAGAGAGAGAGAGAGAGAGAGAGAGAGAGAGAGAGAGAGAGAGAGAGAGAGAGAGAGAGAGAGAGAGAGAGAGAGAGAGAGAGAGAGAGAGAGAGAGAGAGAGCAGAGAGACAGAGGGAGAGAGTGACAGGGCAGCAGAGAGAGAACATGTGCAGAACAATATGTGCAGTGTTTGATTGTCATTCAACACCTGATTCGAGGGAATCATTATCCTATTCCTTTTTCCTGAGCTGTGGCGGGAAAAAGGTGACCCCGTGAGGTAGGATCGACGAGAGTGAGAGTCGACGTTTGGGCATCAGGGATCGGGATAGCCTCCCAGTTAAAAGGTTCTAGGTTTTGATCCCCAATCTGCTCAGCCTATTGGTGGGCACCTTTGAGTTACAACCGATGGATGTTCTGGTTCAAGTGCCAATAATTCCTTTTTGGACACAGACAAGGCTGTTATCCAAAGGTACAGGGGGTTCAGATGCATGTCATTAAGGAGCAGGTAAGGATTATGGCACCCTGCTGTGTGTACATCAGGGGATCAGTCCCAATGCTTTAAGTCCAGGAGGTTCTGCCTCCTGTGTGCAGGTAATGATGTATCCATCATTACCTGCACTGTGCACGACGCTGACTCTCCCTACTTTCAGCACCTAGCCATTCATTAAAATAGTTCAAACGACATTGCCATACTAGCTGAACTAAATATTTTAGGAAAAACCGATTCGAGGATTTATTTGACGGGTGGGAGGGATTGGCTGCTCTCGGAATTGGCTCATTAAATGTCACACGGAATTCTTCTGCGCTAAATTATCATTATTTTACTTTTAACGTTCGGCTCCGCGAAGAAAAAAAAAAATAAATATAATAAAAACGCCACGAGCTCGTAATGACTCACGGTGACATTTTAAAAAATATTTCAGGATCCACAAAGCAGAGATCTGAGGCTCTTGAAGACGCCTGTGATGGCGGGAAACATGTCTGGAGGAGGATATAATTGGCTCGTGAGGAGGCCCGTGAGGATTTTAGGCAGCCAATGGAACGACACCAGACCGGGCGGTCCGACAAACATCAGCTCGCTGACTTGTTAAAGGGTGAACTTGATTGCAGTCATTTCGCTTCAACAAAAGCTTTCAACAAAAGAGAGAGAGAGAGAGAAGAGGGAGGGTAGAAGTCACCCATTGTGTACTTTGTTTTCTGATATCTAATAACTTAAATGTTTGTGTGTGTGAGTGTGTGAGGGTGTGTGTGTGTGTGTGTGTGTGTGTGTGTGTGTGTGTGTGTGTGTGTGTGTGTGTGTGTGTGTGTGTGTGTGTGTGTGTGTGTGTGTGTGTGTGTGTGTGTGTTAGTATGTTAGTGTGTGTGTGTGTTTCTTTGTAGAAAACAGCATTTTGTAGGTATTCCTATCAAAGTCAGCCATCCTGAATAAATTAAGTCAAGGACAAACCAAAAGTTAAGCGGAGGAGGAGGGTAGGTTAGGATTATTATTTTTGGGTTTGTGTGTGTATGTGTACTCACACACAGGCAGGTTTTATTGCATGAGGCTGCGTAGATGTGTGTGTGTGTGTGTGTGTGTGTGTGTGTGTGTGTGTGTGTGTGTGTGTGTGTGTGTGTGTGTGTGTGTGTGTGTGTGTGTGTGTGTGTGTGTTTATACATAAAACACTAAAATCTCAATAGTGGTAGATGTTGATTTAAAATGAATGAATATATAACCCTCCACCGCATGCCTGCGCACCCCCCTCCACCAATAAAACTGACAAAAACATGAATAAAGAAGAAAATGCAGAAAAAAAGGAGAGGAAAAACACACTTGCACACTTACACACTCACACACTCCAGCACACAGCCTTCAGCGAGTGAGTTTATCAGCATGGCACCTGCTACGGGAACATCCTTGATGAACTAAAGGTTGTCTTCATTAAGTGCATTAATATTCATGACACATGCTAATTCTGACACAGAAAAGGTCTCGCTAACCTTTTCCTGTGTGAGGGGGGAAAAAAAAAAACCTTTTTTCCTTTTTTTTTCCCTACACTTCTCAAGGAAATTACAGTCCAGCGATGACTTAATTAATGCCGGGCTTCGCGGACGTGGTGGTTTATTATTTTTTTTATATTTTCTGAGGGGGGCTTGTCAGTTTGGGCGGCTGCCTGCGTGCCTCGGCTGACAGGCAGGCGAGCGAGCAGCGAGGACATGCCGGCGGAAAGAGAGAGAGAGAGGAGAGAGGAGGGAGGGAGGGAGGGAGGGAGGGGAGGGTATGGGAAGAGGACGGCTGTCAGTTTGGGCAGGCTGACTGCGAGCAGGGAGAAGGAAGGAGAGCGAGCAAGAGAGAGAGAGAGAGAGAGGGAGGGAGGGAGGGAGGGAGGGAGGGAAGGGAGAGGACGGCGAAGGAGACAGCAGAGGAGAGGAGGAGTGAAGGAGAGAGACCAGAGAGGAGAGAGACCAGAGAGGAGAGAGAGAGAGAGAGAGGGAACGTATTGATGTTACGGTGGATTCTGCTGACCCCCAGGAACGCAGGGGAGATCTCTCATCATGCGGAGAGTGTCGTACATGTTTTATTTTAACTGGTTTTTTTTTATTCTTCTTTCTTCCGGGGCTCGTCAATTTTTGAAGCCGATCGTATGATAACGTGTCGTAGTCTCTGAACACCTCTGACCCCCCTTCAAAGGAGAACAAGCAAACTCTGCCATCTTGTTCCCCCAATGTCAACGCACGTGCTCACCCCTAAACACACACACACGCACACACACACACACACACACACACACACACACACACACACACACAGTTCCTAACTGAATTATGCTTTTGGCAATGACAAGGAATTCCATCCAACGTTCAGCTAGACTCAAATATGGGCTTCACTGACACACACGCACAAGCACACAGCACACACACACACACACACACGCACACACACACACACACACACGCACACACACACACACACACACACACACACACACACACACACACACACACACACACACACACACACACACACACACACAGCTGAACGATATCTAAAACAGTAGTGGTCCAAAATGAAATGTCCCCGGCACATTGTTTTGATCTACTAACAGCTTTTTGTGGAGGCAGAGCGAGGCAGGGAAACAGATATTCTGTCTCATCTACACAGAGCATGTGCCTAGCGTGGCGTTCAAAACAACCGCCGTGGCGTTCATTGAAATGGAAACGCAGCACAGTATGTGCTTGGCATGGCACGCCCTCGCCCAGACGTACCTGTTTAGACGGAACCCGCTCGCTTAACCTCGCTTTCTCTTTTGACTTACCCGCACTTTAAACAGCGTGCGCACACACACACACACACACACACACACACACACACACACACACACACACACACACACACACACACACACACTAACAAACGAGCGGCCGCGACCACAAACTAGTCCGCGGCAGAGTGAATCATGGGGGCATCCGGTGCTAACATTGAGCAGTAAAAAATGTGGACATAAGGCAGCATTTCCTTTATCATGTCCCATAAAAATAGCAATTTGCTGAAGCCCTTGTAGCACAATATGG
>OLKM01000193.1:229809-232309 GCA_900291075.1 Melanogrammus aeglefinus
GTGTGTGTGTGTGTGTGTGTGTGTGTGTGTGTGTGTGTGTGTGTGTATGTATGTATGTATGTATGTATGTATGTATGTATGTATGTATTATGGCACCCATTGCACTCCTGATCATCCCTGAAAGGAGAGTTTTTTCTTGCCCTCTGGGGGCTGGGGTCAGGGGGTCTTATACACACAGCCTGTTAAGCCCTTTGAGACTGTACCTGTGATTAAGGGCTTTATAGATACAATTGAATTGAATTGAACTCTACGGTCCTCCGGATAAAGGAATGCGCTGAATGTAGCGGGGCACCGCGGTGACTCCCCCACCACCAGGTAGCCTCCGCCCGTTCAAACGAGGGACGACCGTCGGCCATGGTCTCCACCCGGCACCACCCTAGACCCCACCCTGAGGCTCTGGTGTCTGAACTTAATTCTTCAAACGACCTCGTTTACGGAGCGGCTGTGGCTGCGGGCGGTGGGGGCCCGGCGTCCCAGCCAGCGCGGCTCATCGAGGCTGACACCCAGGGAGCGCTCTGACAGTGATACACACTGTACTCGCCAGACATGAGAGAGAGTGACACGAATCCCTGGAGGAGGGAGAGGGAGAGAGAGAGAGAGAGAGAGAGAGAGAGAGAGAGAGAGAGAGAGAGAGAGAGAGAGGAGGAGAGAGAGAGAGAGAGAGAGAGGGGAGAGAGAGAGAGAGAGAGAGAGAGAGAGAGAGAGAGAGAGAGAGAGAGAGAGGAGAGAGAGAGAGAGAGAGAGAGAGAGAGAGAGAGAGAGAGAGAGAGAGAGAGAGAGAGAGAGAGAGAGAGAGAGAGAGAGAGGAGAGAGGGAGAAAGACAGAGTAAGTGAGGGAGAGAGAGGGAGAGCAAACAGAGAGAGAAGTAGTCTCTCTCTCAGAGATGTAGAGAGAGAGAGAGAGAGAGAGAGAGAGAGAGAGAGGGAGAGCAACAGAGAGAGAAGTAGTCTCTCTCTCAGAATGTATCACAGTGATCGGTCCCCTTTCACATACCTTCTCATTAGACTTTTCCCCTGCGAATGGTGTGCATTAAAAATGGCAGATCTATTCCCGAACCATACACGGTAGACTACGGTGTATATAAGGGTGGCCTGTGAGCTGAATTGCCCTCGTTTGATATCTTCTTCTGACACCGTTTAGACTAGAGCCATCAACGGGCGACGTAACTGAATCTGACTTTCCCCCTCGCAACGGCATCATTCCTTAAATATTACATCAGTTTAAGTTTCAGCAAACTCAACCACCCCGGGGTGCCCTCCTCAAGCTATCTCGCCGACCAAACTTTCTTCAAGATCTGAGAGGAAAACAAATTTGGCACAAGGTGCATCATGTTAGAAATGTGTTTGTCAGTTAAGAGTTAAGAGTTAGCGTTACACTGGCACCCAAGCTCAGAACTATGTATGAACTCAAGGTCTTGTAAAACATTATTTATATTTTTTTTAATTAATGGAAGGAATAGCATAAACAAGATATCTATATACTAAAAATATGTTACAAATGATATTATCACCATTTTTAAAAATCAACCTTGACTTTGGAGTGAGCGGTCTTAGCTAGCATTGACACAACCAAGGCAGCCTGGTTAACTAAACAGGTTTTTCCCATCCTTAAGAGACTTCCTGACAGAGTGGTGGTGGTACATGTAACCACGGTGACGTGAGGTCCCCGTCCAACTGTCACCTGGCATGTCACTCCTGTCCGTCAAGCGCGGCGGCTAAGTGGAGCGGGGCACCCACATGTGTCAGTAACACTCGCGCATTACAGATGGCTAAACGCACTAATGGCCTCGCTAATGCACTGGTATTCACCAGTGGGTTGACCACACACACACACACACACACACAATACACACACAGTCGTGAACGAATATCCTTACACGTTCTTTCACTCACTGTCAGTCGGTAACAGGTACATGGATATTCACTCAGATGCTAACATGTGAAAATGGTGGGCGAGGGACCTTGGCAGGCCAGGCTCTCTCTCTCACGGCGTCAGTCACTAAGAAAGCACATGGCACACATCCAGTCAAGTGAGGATCGCCGACCTGGTCCGAAATGGTTCTGTTTTCCCCTGCCCTTATTTTCGTCGTGTTCTGTTTTTATGCTTTCTGGCGGAGGCGATGCACTACTGTTGATTCTATAAACACAATTCAATTAAAGTTCACAATGAATGTCCTTGATGAATTCTGTCGTTTGCTTTCGTAATTGATTGATGCGAGCGTTCGAAGGGAGTTCTATCGAGAGTTACGTTTCTATGCCTCACAATGTTTCAACACTGTTTTCATTACAGACTCTCTGTAGACCAGTAAACGCCTTAACGCTAACTGGTGCGGCGCGTTATCTTATTTCTAGAGGTTTCTAAGCTGCTGCTTTCACCCCGTGGATCACAAGGTTGAACACATGTGCTCAGAATATCTTGAACAAACAACACAACATCTTGTTTGAGCACTACTCGTGCCAGATTCACAACATAAAGCAGCAGGCGGGGTGACTCAGTGGT
>OLKM01000193.1:237309-313169 GCA_900291075.1 Melanogrammus aeglefinus
TCCCTCCCTCTCAGTGTCTCCCTCTGTCTCTCCTTATCTCTCTCTCTATACCCTCTCCAACACATCATCAAAAATCAGCTTCACGACAATTACACACTCACATACATCACTGTTTCTTTCCCTGCCTCCCCCCCCCCCCCCACACACTCATGTATGGCCTAATGATGAATATAACACAGGAAAATCCTGTAGAGTATACGATGGCATTCATTAGACACGACGAGGGCAGAGGACAACATTGGAAACCCATTAGATTGATTAAGTCCGTGCTGATTGGACCCGAAACGCCACGGGTCACTGGGCTCTTAGCGAATCGCTGCACTCGTTACATTCCGATGCACCGCTCAGACCGTCAACACGCAAAGTGCTCAGCGTGTCACGTCCTCTGGGGACTGGTCGGAGTTCAGGAATTATTAACATTATTATGTTCTTATACTTGTGTGAATTATATGTGTTCTTATATTTATATAGGATGCTATTTATTATATTTGTATTTATTGGTGTTATATTTCATATTTACATTGATGTACTTTCGGGAAAAAACATCTTCGATCAGAAATGATTGAATAAAATGGGTATATCTGGTATTAGATGGTATGGAATGGTATAGTTTAGTATAAAATAATATGATACATTGCATAGTATAGTTATATTGCTTGGTCTAGTACAGTTCATCCACCTTTATTGCAAAAATGAATAAACGCCACCGTCGATTGAAATGTAAAGCTGCAAACAATATGCTGCGTATATACATATATATATATTATATATATATATATATATATATATTAAAACAAGCTCACCACAATTCAGTGATTGTGCATTCGAAGCTCGTAAACTGACGGACGGTATGCAAGTGTTGTTGTGATGGTGGAACGTGATTGAAACAAAACAAAGCGTAGGCGTAGAGCGCCGCGAGCCCTGTTCTCCAATCCCGCCGCGGACGAGGCGGTCCCGACCCTTTTTTGGACTATACCAACCGGTAGGCTGATCCACCCCCATCGACAAATCAAGGTGGACCCGCCCACCTGTGACGTCGCAATCATTTGATCAGTTGATCAGCCATTACAAAATGGACCCATTTGTGACATCACACTCTGGGTGTATGCTCTGACCCTCTGGTCCATCCGTCGGACTATACCAACCGGTGCGCCGCCATCTACACAGCAGGCTGGGACACGCCCCCCTTGCGACGTCACGAGCCCCCCGGGGGTAGAATTCAGTACGATAGGGGCCCTTTAAAAGAAAGCGCAGAGGTTGAATTACCTCGGCCGCTGGTCTGGACCCCGCAGGGCTTCCAGAGAGCCAACGCCTCACACCCCAGCACCCTGGAAGACGGCGGAGATAGCGTGGGGGGGGGGGGCGTGGGGTGGGGGGGGGCATGGGGTATGGGGGGGGCATGGGGGTGGGGGCATGGGGGGCTGGACGTGGGGGGGTGTGGTGGGGTGGGGCGTGGGGGGTGGTGAAGGGGCGTGGGCATAAAAGGCTGTGGCGGCAGCGGCCCGGGCGCACAAATCAAGTTTATCGCTAATTAGGGAGGGAGGGTAATATATGATATAATGGATTTACACCCAGCACTACGGGGGATAACGAGCCATTGATAAAGAATGACACCATCTATCCTGAGTCAAGACCAAACGCGGAGCCATGGCGTGCGAAGGGTCCCACGTTGACGCCCTAATAGACTTTTATTTTTCCTCCGAGGACGAGACGGGACCCGTCTAAATCTAATCTTTTTATTGCGGACGTCCTCATCGGAGCGGCCTGAGAGAAACCCCCCCACCCCCCCCCACCCCCTTCCCGGCCCCCCCCAGAAGTATGAGCAGGAAACCACACATAGGTGTTGTTTACGTCCGCTGCCATAGGCGTCCGTTTCTGTACGGCGGGTCCGCGTCGTTGAGGAGCAGGAAGGGCGTCTCGCTGGAGGTTGTGGTGGGACCGCGGCCACAGGGGGTCGAACCCCGTCCCTTTGTCGGCCGTGAGTCAGACCAACGCGGCCTCTGGCCCCGTTCCCGGCCCCATGATGACCGATGACCACGATGTAACAAACACAGAATTAAGAGTATCACAGAAAAACACACGACGCACAAATAAAAGCAGTGCATCTGGGTTTATCTGATGAATGTTCCCACAACTGATGATTAAAGAAGAAAAGGTTAGGAGGAGGAGGAGGGGAGGGTTCAGGGCGGGGGGACGGGGGGGGGGGGAGGAGACGGATCAGGCGGGAGGAAGAGGAAGGGGAGGAGGAGGAGGGGTGGACGAACGTGGCCACCTAATGTGAAACGGAAGAACATGAAAGTGGAATAGAACGAGAGACGGAACCCTCCCGACGGACAGAGGGGGGGGGAGGCACAGATTGGGACATGGACTGCTGGAGAGAGAGAGAGAGAGAGAGAGAGAGAGAGAGAGAGAGAGAGAAAGAGAGAGAAAGAGAGAGGGCTAACAATTGGGATATGGCTGGATACAGAGAGAGAGAGAGAGAGAGAGAGAGAGAGAGAGAGAGAGAGAGAGAGAGAGAGAGAGGAGAGAGAGAGAGAGAGAGAGAGAGAGAGAGAGAGAGAGAGAGAGAGAGAGAGAGAGAGAGAGAGATGAAGAAGCTCTCATGAGCTAAATGGCGCCTGATTCCCTGGGTACTTCTCCTCTCTCTCTCTCGAGGGAGTACACAGTTGTCACGCGGCATCGGCAGTTTGAAGACGAGACACTCCGGGGGGAACAGAGGATGAAGAAGCAGAAGAAGAGAAGAATGGAGCGAGGAGGAGGAGGAGGAGGAGGAGGCGAGGGGTAGACGGTGTCCTGTTGACTGACAGCTGTTCACCCGTCAAAACCGAGAAAAACACAAAACGAAATAAAAAAAACCCTCCACCAACAACCTGGGTTTCAGCCGTGGCTGTGAAACAAAGGTTTGATGTGTAGAGGCGCTTTTTACACCACGTTTCCTGGAGTCGGTTGTTCCAGGGATTTCAGCGCATATTTGGTTATTTTTGTAGTTTCTACACCAAAAACGTGAAACTTTTTACGGTTGAGGTTGAAAAACATCTCAAATTAATAAAGAAATATATATATATGTGTCCCCAGATGAACAGAGCATCTGCTCTCAGAAGGGACTCGTTCAAAACAAATTCCAAACTTCAGAACTTCCCCGAAGACGGCCAAAAGTGGAATGGTAGATTGATATTCCATGCGTTTCCCCATGAATAAGATGCTTTTTTTTCCTCAACGAAGCCAACAAAAAAAATGAATGTATAATACATTTCTTAAACGTCCTCCACTGTGTGGTTTGATTACAAGCTGGTACTGAAATCTGTCTGTCACATTCTGCTTGAATGGGTGGTGACTCATGCCATCTCTATGAACGGGTATTATTGCCAAAAATGATTATATTCTCAGCCCTGAAAAGATATACAATCTCCTTTGTTACTGTTGCGCCTGGTAATTTGCAAAATTGTTATGGTCAATTACGAAAGCAGCGTACACTGCTTAAAGCGTGTCACACATTCAACACATGAAAGCCTTTTCTTTACAGAATACCAACAACAACAACAAGCACCACTTTGAGCAAAACAATGACAATCACTAGAGGGAAACCAACACACACACACACACACACACACACACACACACACACACACACACACACACACACACAGACACAAACACACACTACAATGCACACAAACTCGTACTAAAATTGAATCCATTGGGGGGGGGGGGGGGGTGGGAATGGATGGCGTTGTCTGGGTCATATTGCATCCGTGCGGGTAGGGTCAAAGGTAACACAAAGTTGTATGAGATGATGGTGTGCTTTAATGCATCATGTAACAGATAAAGATTTGGAACAGGCTAAGCAGAAACAGAGGAGGGAGAGCGGGGGGGGGCGTCGAGGGTGAGAGGCGAGAGAGAGAGGAGAGACAGAGAGAGAAGAGAGAGAGAGAGAGAGAGAGAGAGAAGAGAGACAGAGAGAGGAGAGAGGAGAGAGGGAGAGGGAGGGGGGGAGACGAGAGAGAGAGAGAGAGAGAGAGAGAGAGCGAGAGAGCGAGAGAGCGAGAGAGAGAGAGAGGAACAGAGAGAGACAGAGACAGATAGAGAGAGAGAGAGAGAGGGAGAGGGAGAGGGAGAGCGAGAGAGAGAGAGAGAGCGGGGGCATGGAACAGTCCGGATCTGCCTCTGTGTGTTTAGAACGTCTAAATCAATATTGCGAGCATCCTATCTGTGGCCATGTAGTGCACTGTTTGGTGGTGAGTGTGTCAACGCATGCAGGGTTGACACGGGGGAGAGGGGGGGGGGGAAGAGAGAGAGGAGAGAGAGAGAGAGAGAGAGAGAGAGAGAGAGAGAGAGAGAGAGAGAGAGAGAATGAGAGAATGAAACACAGGAAGGCAGAGAGATAGACGGAGAGAAATGCAATGTTTTCACAGTGTGTCCAAACAGGATCTTCTGTCAAAGCTTTTGATAGAAAATGAAGACGTCTGAAATCTGAGACAGAGAGAGAGAGAAGTTAGAGGGAGAGAGAGGGGGTGGGGGGGGGGGGGGGTCGGAAACATGTGTGTGGGCGCACACAAAATGCCGTGAGACCTGCTCATTTGACTCCTCCAATTTCTATTCAAATAGCGCTGACCTATTTGCTGTTTGAATGCCAGCCCGTGTTTTTTATGATCCACAAACAAGCCCAGAGCCATTATTCCAACACAAATAGCAAGCAGACCTGACATGGAGGGAGAGGAGAGGGGGGTTGGGGGAGAGGGAGTAGAGGGGAGGGAGGGGGGTGAAAAAAATAAAATGTTCATATAGTTCCCGGCCCCTCAGGGCCCTAGTTTGTCATAACACAGGGAATTATGTATTGTGCCTGCGCCCGGTGATGACATCACAATATGGGGATGAAATATATGTTGAGATGGGGTGGTCTGATTGTGTGGCGCTGCAAGGGGCTTTGTATTAAAAAAAGCAGCATATCGCTCATGGAGAGATTACAGCAGGACAGCTGTTTTCTGATAGCACGGCCGGACCAGAGGGGAGCGGCTTCATCACAGCCCAGCCGCGCCCCACCTGAGGAAACCGCCTTCTGCCTCACACCATTCATTTATGGCTGATAGAAACCTATGCTTTTAAAGTACAATAAATAAGGAAATATATAATACGGTTTGGATGAATGACACGAAAAAAGATGGATTTCGAAATATATTGGGGGTAGAGTGTGTGTGTGTTTCGATCACGACATACCTGGTTGTTTTTGGTCGAGTTGTAAAACTGTTAATAACCTTGGTGTAACGGCCGAACCGTTCTGTGATCTACAGCACATATATAACCCGACAAACACACGGCTGTTCGAAATAAACGCTCACACTCTCAACTCGGGAGTCAACAAAAGAGTTGTTTCCCCGAACGCACACTAGAAGAAATACGTAACCTCTCGGAAAATGACTTGCGTATCTCCGTAATGAATAGCGGGGACGGCATTGGTAAATCGTAAACTCTTTCCCAAGTTCAACCAACAACACACACTCACAAAACAAGACCAGCCGGCTCGCCTGCTAGCATGACGCACCGCGGCCTTGCTAGCATGCGTGTATCTTATTTATTCCCGAGCACGACGCTCCGTTCCTCCTCCGCCATAGCCAGAAGACGACGGTGAACTGCACAAAACAGAACAAATACGGTGTGTGGTTGAAAAACAGTGCGGTTGAGCTGGGCATGGAGGTGCGGGGGTTGGTTGGGGTGGGGGGGGGGGGGCCAGTAGGTGTTTATTGTCAGGGGGAGAAAGACAGAGGTGTACAGGTGCCATTTCTAATTTGGCGAGGGGGTAGAGAGGAGCCAGCGGCGGCCTTCAAGTGCAGCCAGAGGAGCGCTTCAGCTGGAATCAGCTTCATCCAGCAGCCGGGCGCCTTCATCAAAGCCTCCTTAGCATGTTTCATCAAAAGGTGTCTCCGCTCCGACGCCCCGCTGTCTGGCTGCGGCGTGTCACAACGCTCTCCCCTTCGCACGCAAGAGCTTCATTTTTTTTTTTATTTATCCATTTTTTTTTTTTTTGATTTCCCTTAACCTCGGCATGAAAGGGAAACATTCACTTATTGTATCTCGGCAACCGCATCTCAGCAACGAGAGCCGTGTTTACATGAGGATGTGGTGAAATTAAAGGAGGCGTTTGTGGATCCCGCTGCTGTTGGTTTAGATGTCTCTCTTTTTGGATGAATGGGGAGCAGAGGGAAGTGGGGGGGGGGGGGGGGGGTTCTGCGTTGGTGAAGGTGTGTGTGGGTGAGATGTGACATTTAGACAGCGTTTCTGTGCTGATGGCTCCTTTTGAATTATTTTCCCCTTCCGATGAGTTCTGGATGCGATAAGGCACTACAGCAAGTATCAGTGAGGCCGTACGAGGCTTATTGACGGATTTCCAATACAGTGGTTATTTCAAATAGGCTTTAATACTTTATAAAGGAAATTAAACTGTGTTTTTAGACTAACGTTGCTACAGTTCTCGATAAAACAATCAAACCTTAGAACCGAGAAGACAAAGGTTATAGATACTTTTTTTTGAACACAATAATTAAGGTGACCAAAGCAGTTGGTCCTCACTTATGTACATTATACATTACAGTATGTCATATTATTTACACAAATTCACAATTGCAGTGAATGTTACACAACATGTGATTAAACTATGACACACATGTAATAATGTGTTCATATAAAGAGTTTACCTGTCAGGCGGCATGCAATCAACACTCTCTAGCTGGTAACAACACTAATGTATCAGTCTCACTGTGATATTACTAATAATAGAGAACATTTCTATTTCAGCAGCGTTTATGGTTCCACTTTTATGCTGTTTGTTATTTCAGAGCATTCCTTATAAAAGCAAAAAAATACTTTTTTCTGTTGCCTTTGGTGTAAATACTTTATAGATCTATTTGATTACGACTGTGAAAAATAAAAACAAAAGAAATGCCAGAATCGGTTATAGCATTTTCATAAAATAATCTGATGAATATTATATAACTTTGTTGATATGAATTCATCCCACCAACACACCACTGTTATTATTATTATTTCAAACAGTGTTCACTTTGGAGACCAAAATACATTCATCAATCGGAGAGTGAAATACAATTAAACAATGTGTAAAAGGCGTGAAAAAACACGATAACACAAAAAAAAACAAGGGAAGGAAAAGAAGACAAAGACTCGTTTACCATTACAGGTACGAAGACGAAAAAAACTGAAAAAGAGCGGCAAAAAAAATAGAAAAAGGAAAGAAACTCCCCCCCCTCATCTCCCCCATCCCCCCCCCCCCCTCCCCCTCCCCCCACACACGGTTGGAAGACAATGGCTTCAGACAGGCGCACAATAGCTTCATTAGGGCGGTTCACATTATCAGGTCATAGGAGATAGAGGGGAAATATCAGAGCGGACACATTCGGACGATGCCCGTCGAGGGAGCCTGCCAAGCGGCCTCGCCGACGCCACAGCTGTGACAAGCCCTGATTTGTGTTTGTAATCTGATGCTCTGGAGGCTGGCGACGGCGCGCCTGATGTGAAAACGGTCAAACGGGTAATGTGTGACGAGAGAAGGGGCTGATGGGGCGGGAAGGTGGGTGAGTTGTTGTTGTTTTTTTCTGTTTTCCTTCCTCCCACCTCTTTTGCATCCTCTTGTCCCCCCACACACACACACCTGTTCCGAGGTGGGGGGGGGGGCTCGGTGGCAATCACCGAGGCAGGGTTGCAGTGTCCGGGCCCCTGCCCCGATGGTGTGTGTGTGTGTGTGTGTGGGAGGGTTCACCTGGCTAACCAAGCGCTTTTTTTTTTGGGTGGGTTTCTTCGAAACGGGACAAAAAAACCCGATTTAATGTTCTTTTTCGGAGAAAGTCTAGTGGTTGAAGGTGTTTGTCTAACCTGGCCGAAAGCTTTTGGGTTCGAAACCCTGACATCTGCGGTCCACCTGCGCAACGCACACAGGGAACACACAAGGCCTGAAACACGCCTCTAATCCTCAACAACATGCATCAAAAAGTTCACTTTAGACAAAAAGCCTCGGCTAAACGACCAAATAGTAAGAATGTTTCAAGAGATGTCCCTAGAATCCCTCCCCCACCACCAGCGTGTCCTCACCCTCCTCTTACGTCTCCATCGTTAGCTGCATTAGCATCCAGACTAATCACACCTGGCCTGCACACCCCACATTTGTATTGGTCGCCATTAGCGACGAGCACGGACGCCGCCTCCCCCTTCCCCCCCCATACCCCCATGTAGGACGAGCCAATCGATGGCCAGGGATCAATCAGGGGGCCGCCGGCGAGAGGCAGGCAGCCTTCTAAGTGGCCGTGTCCCACTCCCAGCCTGGCATTAGGGGAGCTGCCACCAGACACTTAAGATCAATTACTGAAATTAGCCCTTTAACCATCCCCCCCCCACCCCCCCCCCCCGACACACACACACACACACACACACAACCACACACACACACACACACACACACACACACACACACACACACACACACACACACACACACACACACACACACACACGCACGCTCCCCACCCCCAAACACCATACACCATAACCCCCTTCTCTCATGGCTTTACGGAGGACTCAGAAACACGGAGAGACCTGATGAGTGATGGACAGATTAAAGGGAGCTCCCCGTGTAGACGCTGGGACAGGGAGGAGTGTGTGTGGTGCTGGGGGGAGGGGGGGGTAGGGGGAGAGGGGGGAGAGTGTTTGCATAGGGGGCCTTGATGTTGCGGTGTCAGGGTCCTGTGGAGATACCTGCTCCACATGCTGTGTGGGAGGGTGGGTGGATGTGCGTAGGGGTCTGTGTGTGTGGGTTGATGGGGATGTGTGTGTGTGCGCGTGTGCGTGTGTGTGTGTGTGTGTGTGTGTGTGTGTGTGTGTGTGTGTGTGTGTGTGTGTGTGTGTGTGTGTGTGTGTGTGTGTGTATACTACAGCGGCTGTCCATCAGAAATTCTGAGTTTAGACGTTGTGAACGGCAGACAACCATATGTTAACCGTCAAAGCTTAAATCTACTTGGGCACTTATTAACATATTCGATTAATTATTCTGGTATAAATGGATATTTTAATATTTGAATAGCTAGATTCCCAATGATGGCTGAGTGACTAAAGATAAAAGTACAATATTGCAGTACGTTGTTGTTAATATGATCCGGACCCATCCCATGTAAGATATTCGGCCACATTGTTTCCCGTTGGTCTATTAGATCATGACCACCAGAATCTGACCCAGGACGTGAGGGCACTAATTAAACCAGCATGTTGCCCTTTAGCACAGCAGCAACACCATCTGTGGGCTCATAGCAGAGCAGGTCTGTTGTTTGGGACGCAGCTAGCAACAGCAGACAGTGTGGTGGTGAGGGAGGTTCAACTCCTCACAGAGTGATGCCTGCCATCCTAGAACCAATCCCCGCTCCTCACGTGGATCCGAGTTGACCACTTTTATCCACGTTAAGATGAAAGATACCAATAAGATAGAAGGGTCTGCTATGGGGAGCGTACCATTAACTGCAGCCACCCCCCCGTTCTGCCGGACCCTGATGCCATCACTTGCTCATTACGGCCGGCCCCGCTAGATAATTACAGCGTTTCCGACGCCGTACACTCAGGGAGACGGAAGGTGATTGCGAGGTGTCAACGTAATGAGTTTTGCCTTGGAACGTTTTCGTTGTCGTTGTAAAACCCGTCGTATTGTTCAGCTTTTATCGACGGTCTCCGCTACCCAGGAGCGGTCTGTGTGTTGCGTTTGTGTTGTTTGTGTTATTGTGCTTTTGATGTGACTGGCGTTTCTTTGCGATGTGAAATGGAGATTGATTCATTGCTGGGACGAGGAGTCTGACGCACACAGAGGCTTCAAGGCCCGTCTGTTGAATCGATCGTGTTTAAAGGCGGCACAGGTCCTCGTTTTGTATTGTATTACAGGGAAATCAAGCTCTGTTGGGTTGAAAGACAAGCACGGTGGTTCGTTCCACCGGTCCACAGTGTTTGACTGCAGTTTGTCAACGTGTCTGAAGAAGCCCTTGTCACATTGTTGTGATCATGTGACTTCACCGGCGATCTCATCATGGTCACGCCTGCTTTTTACGACTTTTATCCACGTTAAGATAAAAAAAATAGGTTAAAAGTGTCTGCTATGGGGCGTGTACCATTATGGCTCAGTCTTTACTGCAGCGACCCGGGTTCGATTCCTTCTCTCTCTCGCTCTCTCTCTCTCTCTCTCTCTCTCTCTCTACTCCTGTCTCTCACTCCCGGCGCTGGTAATAAATCTTTGACACTGAAAAAAGAATCCCTTAAATTAAAGCAGAAGGCGAACGTCCAGAAAGACGGACACCGTTTCAAGGACGACAAAGTAGCCCTTGAATGAAATTAATTAACGAGCGGGAGTTTTTAATAATCCCGGCCAATCACAGCGAGGGAAACACATAGAGCGGGGCTGGGGAATACGACTGTGTTACTAAAAATAGAGCGGGAGACTGAGTTACTCTGTGGCTCAAGGTTCAACATGGCGGGAGGCTTTTCTCCCTAATGAATCCTATGTTACATCATCTCAGTCACTTGCTTGTCTATAGTTCATAGTTTAGACAGATTTTCGTTTTTCTTTGCACAAATATAGCCGAACGGCACGTGTGTGCAACTGCGCGGACAAAGCGGCACGTGCCGATACAGGTGGCGTGTCGGTAGCCGACGGCTATGTGCGACAAATTAGCCACAAGTAAGCTCCCCCCTTAAATGATTCAATCAGCATTAGCATTATCGTTGGCACGGGCGTTGGGTGTGCGGGCGACCCTAATGCGGAGAGTCCTGCTCCGTTTACCGCTGCTGTCAGCCGCCATCTTCCTCAGGTGATAGATGAAGCTGTCACGTCAACACCGGCGCCGCCATCACGCTAACCCCCATTTAACAATCCGCCTCGTCAAGTCCCAAAGGGTGGATCTTTGATTACTCTCGCAATTAGCGATGTCAACCCCCCCCCCATCCCCCTCCCCTCCCTCCACCACCACCCCCCCCCCCACCCCTTCCGTTAATTAAGTATTCAGGTTTGGGGTTTTTCAAACCAATTAGCCGTCTCTCTTGCTATGACTTGTTGATTAATTATGGATATTTAGTTGAGGGGAGGGGAAGAAGTGGGGGGGGGGGGGGGAGGTAAAGCCGACATTAATTATTAATCAAAATTGAATTATGTGCCATTATTAACCGCCAAACTTTTTCTTTTTTTTCGCGACCGCCTGGTCGTGGCAATATGTTTTCGTTGCTCCTACGAACTGTTTGTGACGCGTGATGGCTTCTGAGAATGGGGGGGGGGGGGAGTGAAGAAGGCGACCTTGGCTGGTGCGAGGAGGTGCTGAAAGCATTACGCGCAGGGCGCTAATAGCATTTGGGAGTGTTTGCTACAACATGTCAGCAAATTGCTGTAAGTGCTCGGCATTATCGCGACGCGCGCACACACACAAACACACACACACACGCGTACACACACGTGCACACAAATCCAAAATCAATGGGCTCTCAGAAACCCGTTTTATTGACGCGTGGTGGCCCCTGACGTCTATTCATCAACTCGCTCTTTACGGTCACACGCTGTGAAGTGAGGTAATGGCGTTTATTGGTATTTACAGGTGACACTCGCCGCGTCCTCAAATAATATTTACGGCGCTTGCCACTCCGAACGCCGCCACCGAAGCCGCCGTCGGCGCGTCCCGTTGTCCTTGCACCCCCCCCCCCCCCCCCAGACACCCCTGATGATAGAGTGGATATCCCGGCTAGGTGTCGCAGAGAAAAGGTGGGACCACCACAAGGTCACCTGAGTTATGGGGGCATCCCGCCAGGGAGAAGGAGAGAGAGGACAGAGATGGCAGTTGAGTATTTGCTTCAGCCGCCCGGCTGAAGCAAATACTTTTGTTCCAGAAATGTGCTGTTAAACGCACCAATACCCCCGGAAATGTAGCAAAACTGAAACTGATGCCACTGTTTCCATACTACTATGTTTCTTCCGACAAACTGGATGCTGACAGTGAATGGCCTGGCAGCCACAAAAATACGTCTTTGCCGTGTCTGGAACGGCCGTTTTTCCGTTTGCCAGAACACATTCTGATCACGACCAGTGGTCCAAGCATATTATCAGGAAGCCGTGTTCTCCTCTTTTAAAGTTTCATCGTTCGGCTGAGGCAAATCCTCAACTGCCATCGCTGTCCGGTCTCTCCTCCTCCTGCTCGGCAGTTGGTTGGGTGGGTTTTTCGGAATATGCCTATGGATGGTGTAAACGTTTGTTGCTACACACAGTATATATACTGCTTGCTGGTTTCAATGATGTTTTGCGTCGCTCGCCGAAGGCCTCGTCATGGTGGGGCAATCCATTTGTCAGACGGGGGGACACTAGACCCTGGACAGTGTAAATATCCCCATTAAAATATGGCCAAAGATCTCTCAGGCCAGGAGGGAGGGCGCTGGAGTGCGGAATGAGTGATACGCCGACGATTGACAAACACAAGCCGGACCTGTCCACATCATCCCCCACCGGACGTTTAAAAGAGGAGAATACTGCTTCCTGACGACGTGTTGTGTTCATATTGTGTCCTGGCAAAACGGAGAAACAAACGTGCCAGACACGACATAGTAGTCTTTTTGTGTTTTTTTTTTCAGTTGGCTGGCAGGCCATACGCTGTCAGCATCCAGTTTGTCAGGGAAAACATAAAGAACGGAAAACAGTGGCATTAGTTTCAGTTTTGCTCAATTTCCGGGGGTATTGATGCGTTTAACAGCACATTTCTGTAACTAAAGACACTGCGATGAGATAAGGAGATTATCGTATTTATCATAATCACCATTGAAAGACTCGGAATTTGCATGACCATATATGGCTCTGGGATAAGGCTTACAATGGCAGTGCGGCCCAGTTGTTCATAACCACAGGTAAATCTGAACGACAGCTGTAAAACGGAGCCGCTAATGAGATGCTAAGTTGCAGCGCTGTGCCCCGGGAGAAGCGGATTTACCCATTTGAATTTACCCCAATAAATAACAATAACATGTATGGCGACAATAAGCCAGCAACACTTCCCGCGGATGAAGCAAATACATAAACACGGTTAACCCCAGCCTATACGACGAGCTAATGAAAGCAATTACACTTAATGCAGTGCGGTGATGAATTATGTTGACACCACAATCATTCACCAAACTTTGCGCAAGGCCTGAACGGGCTGTGAATTCTTTCAGTATCGCGTTAATTGTCCCATTATTGTTTTGAAAAGCATTTCGAACGTAACAAACGGAGGGAGAAAGAGTACGCCGTAAGACTAATGGCCTCCTTTATTATTGTTTGATTAACCTCGCCGCATTGTCGTCCCTAACAGGGATTGTTTTCCAGACAAGAAAAAAAGCCTCTCCTCGGGTGAATCCTGTTCATGTGATGCGCTTTCTCTTTCTCTCGTCCCTTACAGTAGAGAAAGAAAAAAAAAGAAGCCTCCATTCTCCAACACCGACACAATGGCCACTAAAAGGAACTAGCTTGCTCTTTGAAACTGTCAGAGAAAGATATACCCCTCTAGTGTAATGAAAATGTTCGGTCAAGCCAATTAAAACAGGAACCTTTTTGTCCATTGTGCCGCATCGGTCCCACTAATTAATTAAGCGTCGCCATAGAAGGAATCTTTTTTTTTTTTTTTACGTTTGCGTCGTGTGAATGCGTGCAGCAGCCCTCCCATGGTCCCCGTGACGTCTGTATGGCGTCGTTGTTAAGGTGCCCATTATGGAAGAATTAGGCTTGAACTTTACACCTCATGTAATGCTATTGTGAGACGCTATTATGAATATGCGCTTCAACGACTTACTCCATTGAACGTCGCTGGCCTCGTCTGAATTGGCATTAACGGTGAAACCTATCGGCTCCTCTCGCCGTCGCCTGTCTCCGAAGGAGTTCTATCTCTCCCTTTGTTTCTTCTCTCTCTCACCACGTCAGGTCCCATTGTTTATCAGAGGGACAAAGGAGCCGAATGTCTCCTCTGTGACATATCAATGGTACAGAAAATAAACCAGTGGATCAAATCATGTAATTGTGTTTAATGAAGAACTGGAAGGCGACTTTTAAGTGGGAGTAGATTTCATTTAGCTGGAGATGTACGCTGGAAGTTTGGTCGAGTTAGGCCTTGACCTGATTATATTTGAACCATTATGTCACACACTCTAGGACCAAAAAATTTCATTCTGAAAAAATTCTCTTTTTTTTCACTTAAAAAGGACTTCCTGGTAAACAGCAAATGTGATATTTTTACACAAAACTCAAGCCCTCATTAATAGCCCTTATAATCAGGCTTTTATCGTTATCACCCTGATAACAAGCGATAAAAACAACGCAAAGGCAACGCTTCGATTGGCTGTTTTCTCCTTATTTCAAGAAGATAAGCGGACACAGTGAACATATAACCAAGACGCCGTAGGACAGAAAGGGACTCGCATCCAACAAGCCAGACTCAAACCCACGGTCTCATCGGAGCGGAACGCACGCTTCAGTAAGCGTGGTGCCAGGTTGTGCCCTTAGTGGGACATATTCTGACACTTTGACACCGCCAGATGACTTTCCTCAGAGCCACTAGGAGGATTTAAAAGGGTGTCCTTGGATGTGGACCAGACAAGCATCAATGCCGCCCCCATTCTCCGGTTCAGCCATCTCTCCTAGGGCGGTGTAAAGGTTTGGCCGCGGAGCACCAGTGACATTTTGGATCTTTGTCACTTTTTTGTCTTTCCCTTTTGGAAAAGCATCAGGTATATGTTACACTCCAACGGGTGGAAGAGAGAAACGCCAGGACAGATAACGTAGGTAACAGCGTCGATTTTTCAATGACGATTCGTTAAACGTTGCTACCGGCTCTTGTACACATCCGAACCTCGAAGCGCCATTCAAGCATTAAAGAGAAGACCTTTTTCAATCCAAAGATAACCGCCGTATTAGAGAACCTGGGCAGAACTTTCTTTTTGAACACCTCCATTTCACCTCCAATCATTGTACTTACAAGCCCCCCGCTCGCCGCCACGGCCAAAACAAGGTTTCTCCAAGCATCAGGTGTTTTGCAAAGGTGGCAATCTGGTGGGCCGGTGGCTCCTCCTCACACCACAGGGATGGACGCTATTATTAACATCATTTGTCTGGATCCCTCGCTGGTGCACCGGCCACTATGAAGATGACATGTTAATAAATGACCCTGGCTAACTCTGTGGCTCTGCCTGTTCCTCATCCAGCCCCCACCACCTCCCCCACACCATCTTCAGCCTCATCAGCAAACACACAGCCACGTAACCGCACGCACACACACACAGACACGCACACACGCGCACGCGCACACACACTCCACCAATCCCCAAAAGGGACAGGAGACGGTGATTTGTTGCTCCTGCAGCTTCCCACTCTGTCTGCTGTTGTTTGCACTGAAGGGGACAAATTCAATTCATTCTTATGACACCAACCTCTCCCACACACAACAATGGGAGGAAGGAAAGGGAAGAACGAGAGAGAGGGGGAGAGGGGGAGAGGGAGAGAGAGGAAGAGGAAGAGGGAGACGGGGAGAGGGATGGTCTGTGAGGTGAGAGCCGGAGAGGAGTGGCGACTGCCCGGGAGTAAAAACAAACGGATGAGGAAGAACGAAAAGAGACCAGAGAAATAAAAATAAAATCTTCCCAAACTCGGTGAACATGATGAAATGCGAGAGCAGAGCGAGCGTGTTCGCCGGGGCTGCTGGGAGATGTAGGCTCGCAGCTGTGTGTCGGGGTCACTGTACCATTCATGCTAACTTCAAGGAATTTTGCAGAACTTCAGTAAGTGATGTCTTTGCTAGTGGAAAACTTTATGTGAAATAGAACTTCATGTGGAACGACTGCTCCAGAGGCGTCCTCCTTGACAGCCTGAAGTGGGAGTGGAGAAATTGGGCAAAGATAAGTGAACTCAAAGAGGGACATGTGAGGGACATCATCCTGAACATGAGATCCAGGAATTAAACAAAATTGTCATTACTGTATGGTTTTTTGGGGGATTTTATGCATACGTATGTGCTGCTGAAAGTTAAAGATCAACATACCAACAAACACAAAAAGCAACCAAATCAATAGACAAGTATGTGAAGATGAATGACGCATGGAAAACAACAACAATAACAACAGCGGCATCCAAACTCGTCACGCACACAAAAGAAGACTGAATTTGTCCAGTCAAAGATGAACCGAACCACAGTTACTCAAGCCAACGGCCTGAGTTGCCTTAGGGTTGGCTTATTCTTCTTCTTTTGTTTTCTCAAAACAAAAGCCCCATACACCTGCAACGTTAAAAATATATACAAATCCCCCCCCTCTCCTCTAGAGCTGCCCGTGGTGCATCCTCCTTGAACTGTCACATTAATAATGCTATGCTCATATTCAAATGTTCTGTCAAGACCTAAAGAAAGATGGAGTGCCTTTGCGATGGCGCGGGGCTAAGATTGAAGACATGTCCCGTTGACATTGTTAAAAGTTTATGAAAATATATGAATCCTCAGATGTCATTGGCCGCGCCGGCAAGCAAGTCCCGCTCACTTTGGGAGGCGAATCAGTCTTCTAATCAAAATGATTGAACGCCACCAGGTTGGATGCAGGAAGCATTGGGAATAAAACTAGTAGGGCTGATATAGGATGAACGTGTGTGTGTGTGTGTTTTGTTGATGTCTACGAGTGTTTGGGGGTGAATGTGTGCTTGTTTTGTTGATGTGTGCGCGAGTGTTTACGCATGCATGCGTGTTTTGTTGATGTGTACGAGTGTATATGTAAGTGTCTGTGTGTTTTTACATGTGCGAGTGTGTGTGTAATTGTGCCTGTTATGTTGGTGCGTTGTCTGTTCATCTGATAGAGTATGTGTATTTTTTTTATCCGTATGAGTATGTGTATGTATATGCATGTTTTGTTTAAGTCTAGGAGTGTGTACACACACACACACACACACACAAAAACGCCTGATCGCGCACATGCACGCACGCACACTAAAACTTCTAATGAGTGCGCCATGACTCCGATGGCGTGTCGACTCCTCCGTCAAATGGAGACATATGGTGGCACATCTGCACAGAGAGCCTCAGCATATGGCCGCCATATCGCCTTCCCTCAACCTGTGGGCCAGAGTGACGAGGAGGTACCTCTGAGGCACTCACACACACACACAGCCACACACACACACAGGCACACACACACACACGTCCTCTCCGTTCACAGGGAATTACCGGGAGCTGAACGGATCGCTGTGCAGCCACCATCAGCTGATCTCGGTTTTGTCGTCGTTGGTTTTGATTCTGTTCTATCGTGTGAGACTTGTGTGTTCTTTGTTGCTTTTTTTGTGTTGTTTTTCGTGTATTTTGACCGCAACGTTTTTGTTTCACAAGCTTCTTGCATATTATTTCCATGTTGTTTTGTTAAGGACATTTAGTCAAATATTGTTTGTTTATTCTTTTATCGACTTTTAGCCCCTCAAAAAAAATGATGTTGCTTAAATAAATCTCTCAAAAACAGCTCTCAGAAATTGTGACAAATGCGGTGGTGAGCAGTTTGTTGGTGCGTTGGTGCGTTGGCCCGTACCTGGGAGTGATGCGTGTGTCTTGCCAGTAGGGAAGGGAGACAGGTGGTCACTCTGTAGGAACTGGCTGGGTGGGGTTAGAGTGGGGGTGGTGGTTATGAAGAGCTCCGGGGCCCCCACCGGTTGTCCCGTCTGTTCTGCTGCCCCTTCATCATGGCTGCCTCCGCCCCGAGGGGAGGTCGTCCTGAGAGAGAGAGAGAGCGAGAGCGAGAGAGAGAGAGCGAGAGTGAGAGAGAGAGCGAGAGAGAGAGAGAGAGAGAGAGAGCGAGAGAGAGAGAGAGAGAGAGAGAGAGAGAGATGAAATGGGTGCTGACCTTATACACCTGTGCTTCTGTTGATGCTGGATGTAGTGTAGAAGGTGCATCTCCCACTGTGACGATATTCTTAGTGCTCTTCCAGGCCTTTAGTCCAACCTGGTTTAATGTTTCTACTTTTTCAAATGAGCTTGGACCTTAAGGCACTTCATCGCCCTAACCCTGACTGCATCCTGCTCTTGACTACATTATAATATTATCCCACGCAATCAAATTTGACCATGCACACACACCAACCCCCCCCCCCCCCCCCCTTCATCCATCTTCAGCCTCATCAGCAAACACACAGCCACATGACCCCCCCACACAAACACACAATCACACACAATCAAACACGTGCTTGACCAGATTGTAATTGGACACAGATCTGCCGTTTGGTCGTAGCTCCTCATGTTGTCTCTTGGTCAGGGTGTTTCAGATCAATTGGAATTCCTTCAGAGAGGAAAATGGTGACGCACATTTCTGTTCCATCATGGCCTGCCACTCACTGCGGACGCAGTGACCAGACACGTCATGCTGGCCATAAAACAAGGGAGAACCACCCGGTCAGGGCCCTGCAATCGGAGACCAGCTCAATAGATAAGCACATCAATCCCGGCTCCTAACTCCCAGTCCGGAGCAGTGCGGCGCGGAGTATACATCAAACAGGAAATGACACGTCTGTGCTCTTAACCCCCCAACTTAGCCTCCGACCTCATTTGCATGCGAGACCCCTCAACTCGTCCCAATCCTGGGGAGGGAGGGAGAGAGGGTGGAGGGAGAGCGTGTTGGGGGGACGACGACGACAAAGGATCAGGAATAATTGCAGATTAAATAATAAAATACAATAAAGACGCCGGAGCGCTATATGGAAGAATCGCTCAGATCAAAACACAATTAAAACTTCATCTCAACCTGTTCTAGCCCGCTGACGAGCAGCCATTGTCGATGATCTCCCCCACCCGTCACACGGCGGCTCTGATCTTTAATACTTTAAATCTGTCGAGGGGAGGAGGAGGGGGGGGTGTGTGCTGTACTGACGGCCTGCATGGAAGCAGAAACCCCCCCCCCCCCTCCCCTCCCCTCCCCACAACTCCACCCTCTCCAACTGCACCCAACAGTAAATTAATCGCACCAATTATTCAATCCCCCGCGAGAGAGAGGACGTTTAATGCGAGCCTTTGGAGGGAGAGAGCCCGGGAACGCCGGGAACGCCGGGGCCGCTCAAATCCTCCTCCGTTTGGTAATTGACTGTCGACTTCAATAATTGATTGGAACAAATGTGAAATGGATGAGAGAGTCTCAGTGTTCTCCATCACACGCTCCCTGGCTTTCAGCCCGCGGTTCACGGACCACTGCCCCCCCCCCCCCCCCCCCGACTGGGGAAGAGGAGAGGAGAGGAGGAGAGGAGGTAGGAGAGAGAGAGAGCAGGAGAGGAGGAATCAGAGAGGAGGAAGGAGAGGACGAAGGAGTAGGAGGAGAGTAGGGAAGGAGACAAGAAGGGGAGGAAGGAAAGAGGAGAGGAGAGGAGGAGAGGTAGGAGAGAGAGAGCAGGAGAGGAGGAATCAGAGAGGAGGAAGGAGAGGAGAGGACGAAGTTGTAGGAGGAGAGTAGGGAAGGAGACAGAAGGGGAGGAAGGAAAGAGGAAAGGAGGAGAAGAAGGGAGGAAGGAGAGAGGAGGGGAAAAAGGAAAGAGAAGGAAGGAGTGTGTGGGGGAGGAAGGAGAGGAAGGGCGTAAGGAGAGAGGAGAGGCGGAGAGAGAACAGGAGAGGAGGAAGGAGAGAGGAGGGGAGGAAGAGGCGGAGGCGGAGGCAAAGGGAGTTCAGGCATGCAGGTTGCATTCCTCAACCTTCAATTAAATTGTTGCATGTTTTGTCTTAGTGCCCCTGAGCAAGGCCTTGGCAAATAGCAAATACCTAGATGCTTTTGTGCGTCGTTTCTTTGTGAGTGTGTGTATTTGAGTCTCTTTTGGTTTGTGTGTGTGTGTCCCCATTAAGGTGTATATTTTTGTGTGTGTGTGTGTGTCTTAATGTGTGAGAGCAACTGTGTGTTCGTGCGTGTGCGTGCCCACATGAGCCTACCTGCTGATCCACCAACATCCTAATCTCAACTAAGGGGGCCAGTTGACTCCTCACCCTCCTCTGACACAGACACTGAGAGCCTTCCCCCACAACGATACACACAACCAAATACTCCCCGTGGTGAGAGGCAGTAGACGGAGCAAAATTGAAACAATTAGCTTGGTAACCCTTAACTTAAACGTGTTCCATCAATAGTTCCTGTCCTTAGCGTGTAAGCCTATCGACCACAGCAGTGCAGTTTGGCCTGCGACCTCAACACGGAACGGAGAGGCAGAGGGGAAGGGCTAGCGTGCAGCGTTCAACAAACGCCGGAGAACTATGAATAATCAAGTAGCTCTGATGAACACTGCACGATACAGTGTACACTACACTAGACTATGCTTAGCTATCATACGCTTTCAAGACACTGTCTTAAGCCCTATTCGCACGGGATTAGTTTTACCTGGGGACCTCAGGTAATTTGTAATAATTGCGGAGGACGTCGGTGATCTTAATCCCATGCGAATGCGCCATGTCAGTAAAAAAGTAGGTAAAAATTCCCCCGCAAATTACCTACTATAATTTCACCAAAGACCGACGTCCCGTGGTAAAACTAGTCCCGTGCGAATCTGCATCTCAGTAATTGAGGGGCATTTTTGTTTGTTTTTGTTTTTTATTGCGCGCCTTTTCTACTTCTTCCCCGGTTGAAACCATACTGTACGGGTGGAAACATGGAGGCTGCGGTGGAAACTGTGAGCGGCATTTTTGAAGGCGTTTTAGGTGCAAACACGGGCTCGTATCGGTGCTGGAGACCCATTCGAAGAAAGAGCAGGCTCCGTTCCATTAAAAGGGCGAAATCTAAAAATTTTCTGCCACACCGTGTGGTTGTGGACCATATTTTCAAACTGTCTCTGGTATTGTGGCTCGCCCCACACAGCTAGCAGCTGCAGCGTTTCTTCCCGGCCCCAATGTCTGTTTTTCCTCCGCGCCGCCATGTCGCTTTCTCACTGCAGAAGCATGGACGTGCACACACGACAATGGGTTGCGACGTGCGCGCGGTTTTGACGTCACATCCGGGCCGTGATGTCAGTAAATTCGAGTAAAACACAGACTTCACTAATCCCGTGCGAATGCGCCGCAAGAAACACAGACGTGGGGGGGTAATTTACAAATTACCAGAGGTCCCCAGGTAATACTAATCCCGTGCGAATAGGGCATTAAACTACATTTCAGTACAAACAACATTACAGTATACTATGCTACGCTACACTATCACTACACTATCCTATACTATATTACAGTACAAACTGCATAACACTATACTATACTAGAAAAAAAAAGTAATGAACATGTCAAATAAATACAAATACATATCATGCTCAAAAATAAATAATTACATGAGGCAAATAATATCTTTTAAATGCATCGTACAATGCAATTCCTGGATCACATGCCTTTGATGCCTTGACTGCCATCATCAAAAGGCAAAGCAGCAGATATAAAACATTATCATGAATGTTACATGCGTTGAATTGCTTATTTATGTTTGTTTGTCCACGGCTAATTTTAGGACTGGATTGGCGGTTGCGTTTGGCGTCACGTTAGCAGTAACAATAACTCTCTGTAGCATGTCCGTCCTCTGAGACCCTTTGGCATCGCATGTGTTTATGTGTGAGTGGGTGTCAGTGAGGGACTGAGTGAGTGAGTGTGTCGGTGTGTGCATGTGTGTGTGTGTGTGTGGGTTTGTGTGCACGTGAGGGTGCGAGGGCGTGCATTGCGTGCGTGCGCGTCATATGTGTGTGTTTGTTTGCGCGTGCGCATAGGCGCACGTGTGTCCGAGTGTGCGCAAGTCTGTGTGCGCCTAAACGTGCGCGTCTGTCGTGTGTATTTGTGTGGGGATACCTAACGCCCTGGTGCATGCTGGGAACGAGACTGCAGGTGGCGGGGTAGGCGAGTCCCCTTCCTTGTTGAATAATTGCCGCCACCCCACCCATCCCCACCCACCGACTCAGCACCCACTATTAACCCTAACCCCACCATCATCCCACCCTCCTCGTTGCTTAGCGAGTCCCCCCTCGTCCACCTGCCAGGTCGGGGGGGGGGGGGGGGTAGGTGGGTGGGAAGGCGGGGGTGGGGTTGGGAGGGGGGGGGGGGGTGGAGGACTGAAGACTGCTCCATCCATCACGGGCGGCTGCATGACAAACACATTCCATAATAGAAGTTTATTTTCTCGCGCGTGGCTGAATCAGAGGCCTTCCCATGCATACAGGAAGGTGTCAGCGTTATTTATGGCCGCTGCTGAGAACCACAATATGTCATATCAAAGTCCTATATCCACCCCCCAAACCCCCGCGCTTTACCGTCGCTAACGCAGCCACCGCCGCTGCAGCCGGCGCCCGGCGCCTGTCAATAGCCGCGCGGCTATCAATAACCAAGAACACCAGCGCAGATAAGAAAAGGAGAGCAATGTCCTCTCCTGGAGGAACACACACACTACAATTTAAACACACACACACACACACACACACACACACACACACACACACACACACACACACACACACACACACACACACACACACACACATTTAAACACAGAGATACACACACACACGGGTGGGCACACACACACACACTCATTTAAACACACACACACACACACACACACACACACACACACACACACACACACACACACACACACACACACACACAACATATGATTTCAACACACACACACACACACACACACACACACACAAGTGGGAACTCGCACACAAACACACACACTGATTTACATACACACTGATTTAAAACAGACATGCACACAAACACTCTCAAACACACAGGTTGACACGCACACAAACATACACATGCACACAGATTCAAACACAATGATACACACACACACAATATGCACACAAACTGGCGGTTGTTCATCTTGGCGATCAAGTGCTTCCTGGCTGACTCTTCTGGAGCTCTCTCCACACAAGTCATACTCTGGCTGGATCAGGTGCACACCACGCACGTCACACACCTTAGTGCGCACACACCCAGAGCCACCACAGAGAGAGAGAGAGAGAGAGAGAGAGAGAGAGAGAGAGAGAGAGAGAGAGAGAGAGAGAGAGAGAGAGAGAGAGAGAGAGAGAGAGAGAGAGAGAGAGAGAGAGAGAGAGAGAGAGAGAGAGAGAGAGAGAGAGAGAGACAGAGAGAGACAGAGAGAGACAGAGAGAGAAGCGAGCTGTGGTTCAATATCTAGGTTGGTTAAGCTCAACTATACACATGGCGGCAAAACTATTATATAATGTCCAGTGTAAAGTAGTAGCTAGTGGCATTCAACTATTCCCAGTACAACCATTGCTAATGCTAAGCTGATGTTGAGGTAAAATGCTGCGGATAGGTTGCTATGTAATCCCTTCTTTCTGAACGACCAGAGCATTACATTTGTGTTGGGCTCAATCTAATGCACTTAAAAAACACCCTCAGCCCTCAAAAGCACATGGTGTGTGTTTAATCATTCAATTAAATCGTTCATATATTTGACAGTGACAGAGAGTTTAGGCACATGCTCTGTGTCAAATAGCGGAGTGATTTAATGGAGGAGTGGACGGATGGCTTGATGAGCCGGTGGGAGGACGGCTGGGGGGGAAGGACGGATGGCTGGATAAATAAACACACGGCCACACATTTGCATCTGACGCTTTTCACCTCGCCTCCCAAAGATCTATAAATAGATTGCAGCCAACCAAAGTGCAGCGTGGACCAGGAGTGATGGCCAGGATTAATGATGAAGAGAAGCCCTCCCTCTCTCCCCCTCTCTCCCCTCTCTCGTTCTCTCGTCGACGCCGATCCCAGAGTTCGGATTAAAATCCTCCGACTTCCGTCAGTGGAATGGGACAATAATAACGGCACCTAGACACCACGCCAGATGACTAATGACTTTCAATCTGGGATGGGATCTGTTTATCTAGTACTGTATGCGGTATTAGCATATAATGTCGCTTACTCATTCCTTCCTAATGCGCCCAAACAAACATCCGCGTGTCACACAGATCCTACGTGGAAAAAGGCGATTAATCAGGCGTGTGCGTGCCGCGCGGAAGGTGTATCTGTACTTGAGGTGTGACAGGGTTCATACTTTATCTCAATTATTTGTTGTCGCCCGGGGGGGACGGGGGGACGGGGGGACGAGACGCCATCGTTATGCGGTTTTAACTCTTGACGCCTGGGCAGGATGTCCGGGACCTAACTGAAACGTGCAGGGTCAACTTTGTGAGTTGTTTTTTCGTGCCTCGTTCGTTTAGGGGGCATGCCGTGACGATTAGCTACCAATTTTAACTACTGTAGAATATGTTTTATTATGTTATTCATAGTCATTTAGGGGAGCGTTTATCGGAAGAGACTTCCAGTGAATTCCGATACATGTCAGTCAGGATGCAGTTTGGGATTCAAGAATCTGGCCCAGGTAGGCCTAGAGGGCTGCGGACATCAGGCCCAGAACCGATCAGGTTACGGCTGAGAGTTCAACACCATAACCACTAGACTATCCTCAAATCTTAAAGAGTGAAATTGACATGTAGAGGCCTATATATCACACAGTTCACGTTTCGTCACAAAGGTGAGCGCCTGGAGGTCATGGACTACGAGTGAGGTTCAGAAGTGCCACACATAGCCATAGGCACAATTGTGAAATGTACTTCACTGGCCTCTTACACGATGGAATTCAATGGCATTGACGGAGTCATCCATCTCCTGGTATCAAGAGTAAATTCATTCACCCGCGACCGATCCAATTCCGCTTCCCAAAATCCCAGTTAAGCAAGGTATTAATTGAAATCGAATGCCGTGTACCAGTTCACCTTGGCCACTCTCTATGTGTTGACAGGCCGGGTCCAATAGTGGTCGCTGTGTTAATGGTCCCGGCTGCGTCTCTAATGAACAGATCTGCTGAGCCGTGTAACACAAAGTACAGGCGGGAGAGGAGGTGAGCTGTAGGGAGCACGGCAGCACCGTACCTGACTGGATAGGAGGTCAACGCCCAACCTCATAATGGTACATGGCCCGGGTCAGAGGGAAACACAAATGCACACTTGCGTCGCACGTTCCAACACTGGTCGTTGTGGTTAGAGCCTCTGTTTTTCATGGATTGTTGGGAGTATATTAGAATTGAACCAATTGTAGTATTATTAAGGCAGGTGGTGGTGGCTTTACTATTTCAGTTGTTCCATCAGGGCTAACAAACAAGGAAAAGCCTAACACTAAAACATGGCCTTCAACGTAACCCTTCTTACCCCCGCCATAAAACCTTTCCCCTACTACACTAACCTAACACCCTAACCCCAACATTGACACCTTAACCTTACTCTCACCTAACCTACTCCCCTAGATACTGCCAGCATTGACCATACCCCTAGATCTTCCACTAGTGCTAAGATACATACCCTAACCCCAACCTACCTAGACCCCTAACCCTAACTCGTAGCACCTACCCCTTGCCCCTCTAACCTACAACCTCAGCCAGTTATATACACACATATACATAGTTATACACCTACCCCTCTAACCCTAGTGATAGCCCTACCCCTCTAACCCTAACCCCCAGCCATGTCCCTAGACCCTCTACTAGTCCGACCCCTTACCCCCCTAACCCTATCCTATAGCCTCACCCATGTCACTGGGTCTCCCAGTCCCAGCTACACCACAGCATCCCCCTAGCTAGTAGCTACAGCCCTAACTCTGCATCCTGAGAACCCAGAGAAAAGTCCTCCATTGCGTTCTATGTGCTGGTTGCATGGCAACATAAACACCATTGATATCCTGCAAATGTTCAAGCCCACAAAGAAAAGCCCTTTTTAATCACGTAACCATGGGGAGCAATTGTTTTGGCATAAATACATCAATCGGTTTTATGCTATTTGATGCCAGTCAAATAAGGCAATCGATTAACACGACGTCTATTGTTAAAAAAGGATTTGTCACGAACGACTCCCTCTGTAATCTTACACCACCGTGGGTTGGTGCGCCGTACAAAATGGTAGTGGCATGTACACCAGGAAAAATAAACCACACGCCAGAATCCGAACAGATATATTTTTCCTTCCCATCACTGCACATGCAACCTCTTTTCCAATTGACTATGCATTATTAGGTTGTTAAATCTGCCGCATTTTAAAATATTCCATTTGACGGCTGCTCAGAATGGGAGACAGGGCCCATTTCGCAGCCCGGGCTGAGGCCTGTCATTCAACTTGACAGACATGTCCTTTCTCCCACCAAGAAATTGTTTCAAATAGGGTCCCCTGATAGATGCCGGGAGAGGAAAAAAAAAATCAATCAAAATCAGAAGGAAATTAGCCGACTTGCCGACTTGAGAGATGTCAGTCACGCTGATTGGCAAGGCAGCCCCGGCAGGTGAGTTGGCGCTTGTCAACAGCCTCTCTGGTGTCAGGATTCATTTAAACACGCCGCGTTAGCGCAGGGCCATCTTGTTTAGACCTCCTGTTATTCATTGTCTGATAATGACGACTGATGGATAAAGACTGGTGATTTGTCGACAGTTGCAAACAGTTTTGTCGCCGGGCGAAGCATGCTGTGGTGTAATTGGGTAACATTATCCGACTTTGAACCATGCATCTTAAGTCTTATTTTGGAATGATGCCCCCCCCCCCAACCCACGCCCCATTCATTTATTACGCCAAAATGGCCCAAGAAAATGGGAATAATACAAAAGATAGTATTCCAAAGAATGTGTTCTTTTGTTATTCCGTGGCCTATTTCTACAGCAGACAAATCTGTTGCGAGCATAAACCTGGCTGATGAATTCGAATCACGGCTATGTCAGTAACGTATCCAATTCCACATTTTCACTGACTGCCTGTCCTTTCTGATTTTTGTCTTCCATTGTGTTCCTGCGCTCTTGTTTTGGAGGGGGGTGGGGTACTTAGCTCAACTTCTCTGTCCTCCCTCTCCGTTTTCCCCCTGCTAACTAACAAGCAACAGATGAGATGACAACGTCGATGTAATACAAAATAACAGCGCGAGCGAAAGATTACGACCTCGGCCCGGAATGTAAAGCCCAGTTGCTGTCAATTTGTATGTACTGAAAAATTAATACACTAGCAAGACTCTTTGGAGGTTAGCATCATGGTTTAGCCCATTGGAAAGATGCTTAAACAAAAGCAAATGGTGGCAATATGTGTTGTGTATTTCTTCCCTGCTATATCAAACTTCTAACAGGTAACTTAAAAAGCTAAATGTCTGTATCCACTGTAAGCCTCTGCGTTGCATAAGTGTTTCCACATTATGCAACACAGAGAAGCACTTTGTGCCAATGTATGTCCTTCTACAATGTACTTGCTGGAATAGTCCTTAAACAGAATTGTCCTTGTAGGAATTGCCCTTATATGGAATTATCCTTGAAGGAAGTGGCCTAATATGGAATGCCCTCTGAGGAATCGAGTCCTCCTTTTGGGATTTTTTCCTTAAAATGTATAGAGACATTGGTTCAAACTTGTTCTATGTTCCCTGTTGCAGTGTTACGGGGAAGGGGAAGGAAAAACATCCTTTACTCTGGTTGCATCTGCACACAGCGCTGACACGCTTAAGGGATAAGACAGTGTGGCCAATGCCTTGTTAAAGATTTCACCTCAAGACTGCAATCTCAAAGCACAATTTAGAGACATGATGCACAATCGAATGATTGGGAGTGTCCTCTGTCTCTCTCTCTCTGTTTCTTAATCCCTCCCTATGTCTCGCTATCCAAGTATCTCTCTCCTCTTTTCCCTAACTATGTTTCTCAGTCCCTCCCTATCCCTCGTTGTGTCGCTCTGTCTCTCTCCCTCTCCCTCTCTCTCTCTTCTCTCTCCCTCCCCTCCTCCCTCTCCTCTCTAATTAATACGTACTGTCCTCTGGCGTGACAGTGTGACAGTGATTTATGTCTCTTCTTCGCTGTCACAACAAACGCATTTGTAAATACACGTATACAAATCAGTGCAACGTGTGTGCCAAGATAATAAGCACAACCCTTGTATTTTTCAACCTATCATATAAACACACAAACACACACACACACACACACACGAGAGTTCACTATTACCCACAGACACACACACACACACACACCACACACAACACACACACACACACACACACACACACACACACACACACACACACACACACACGAGAGTTCACTATTACCCACAGTGAAAAAAAAATAAAGGAAACTTCCATGCGACGACCAAAAGTGGACAAATCCACACTCTAACTTTTGGTTCCAGAGTTACGTGAACCAACACTCTGGCGCGGGATCCCTCGCACTGCGGTCTTGATTGGTTGAGGATTTTTCCCAGTGTGTTATTAATTGGACAGTGGGGAGTTGGGCCGGCGTCGGACACTGGACGTCCTTGAGAGGACAATACCGAGTCGTCTGCAAACACGCGTACCCCTGCAGTCACCGACAAAGCGTCCTCAGTCTGCGTCTCTCATCTAATTCCCAGAAGCCGGGTGATATTAAGTCACTCTCATGCAAATCAGCGGGCTGTTGCAGTGGAAGACGAACAACTCCTATAGGTCTCTTTTCTTCCATTGCCATTATTTTGTTGGTGCTGCATAAATCAGGGAATTATGGTATTCTTAGTGCCATGTATATATATCATGATATATCTACGTGTATATATGTCATATATGATGTGTTACTTCCACTTAACCAGTTAATTCTGCTCCGAAAGGAAACAGTAGGTAGGCCTATTTATATTTTGGAATGCCAATGCTTATTTTATCATTTTCTCCCCTTGCCCTGAAAAGTGTCATTTTGCACAAGAATATTAACGAGACATTGAGATAAATTGATTGCTGTTGGAAATGCATATGCTTATTTTTCCTTTGAATGTCTATTTTGTGGACATTTCCTTGAGGTTATCATTGTTTTTTTTTAGTCACACATCATTGTCGTCTAGTGTAACTAAAGGCCCCATTCCTGCTGAACATAAAACCCAGTAACAGGCTTTTAATATCAGTGGGAAAGGTAACAATCTGCGTTCACTGCCGAGACTAACCATTACAGTCATCACAGATATTTGCTGGCTCCAGCTCTGATCTTGATGGAGATCGGACACCCGGGGGTCACGCAAACCTTGGGGCACCCGGGGGTCACGCAAACCGTGGGGCACCCGGGGGTCACGCAAACCTTGGGGCACCCGGGGGTCCCGCAAACCGTGGGGCCTTCAAATGGCGCCATGCTACGATCATGCGTTGTTATGAAGACACAACAGGCAACAGTTTAAAAGAGACTCAATAAGCCACAGATATATATACAAGAAGAATAAAGAACCAGCATCGCATCGTCACTGCCCTCCATGCTGCTTTCTACTATTTACGTGACACACCAGAAAACAAACAGAAAGGCAAAGTCGGCGACTGGCAATGGGAAAGGGTGAGTTTAAAAAAAACGTGCATATTAGCGCTAATTCTGTCAGATAAAGGCTCATGCTAGTGGAAAAACACCACTCAATATGGAGATCTACCCACTACATATATGTTGTGCTACCTTGTAAATCAACACCCTTTGGCCTTGCAATGTGTGGAGCATCTTATTATCACCTTCATGGTTAATGCCTCATATTCTGTGGAGCACACAGCTACCAGGTGTGTGCAGTGGTACAGAGAACCCCCACCCTTATTTCCTAACAAATGGGGTCAAACCCTTTCGTATTCCGGTGCGCCTGTGAACCAAAAAGTTCCTAGAGGTCTAGAGCAGGTCGAAGGGGACGCCTGTTGGGGTTAGTTATAGCCTACTAATGGGGACAAAACATTAAACACAACACACTAAACTATCTCACCCCTCTTCTGACAGAGATGCCCAGCGGGGGGGGGGGGGGCGTGTGTAGGGGGCTTGAGCTCGTCCTCCGCGAGCCTGGTGTTGGCAAACGGCTCACATAATGATCCGCCGCCCCCCCGCTGTGCTTGTGACAGGCCGAGCTCCTCGTGGCTTTCATGTGTTAATCCCTGGAATGAGCTCCGCTGGAAAACAAAGGCCATTTGATGATGACGAGGAGGACGATGATGCGGGCGATGATTGTGGCGTTGGTGGTTGTGGTGGTGGGGATGATGGGGCCAGGTCACAATTTCCACCCACCATCCAATGAGGATTTTGCCTGTGTGTGTGTGTGGTGTGTGTGTGTGTTTGTGTGTGTTGTGTGTGTTTGTGTGTGTGTGTGTGTGTGTGTGTGGTGTGTTCTATGAGTGTCTCTATATGTGTGTGTGTGCGTGTGCGGGTGTTCTATGAGTGTCTATATGTGTGTGTGTGTGTGTGTGTGTGTGTGTGTGTGTGTGTGTGTGTGTGTGTGTGTGATAGCCTCTGCGGTGGCCTAACTGGGGCTCTGAGTTGCATCAAGGCCTCAAGGCCGCGAGTGTCTGAGTGACTGAGAGACTGAGAGAGAGAGAGAGAGAGAGAGAGAGAGAGAGAAGAGAGAGGAGGAGAGAGAGAGAGAGAGAGAGAGAGAGAGAGAGAGAGAGAGAGAGAGAGAGAGACTCAACAGAGAGGGAGGACTGCTGTCAGGCTCGTTCTCCCCCCCTGCCCGCCCGTGGTGGGGGCCTACGGTACGCCCCGTGACACTCAAACGCCCCTCAATGTGCGCTGACGCGGCAGCCGGCGTTCATTCATAACTTATGATGTTACTCAAGCTAATGGCGCACACACGCCCGCCATTAACTAATCCAACGTGATATACGGCGGAGTTCAAAAACAAGAAAGGGGTTCCCCGAAGTTGGGCTGTCGTTCCTCGTCTCCGTGAGTGAGTTTGTGTGACGGCGTCCTCCGACAAGAGAAGTGGGTTTATGGCTTTGGAGCATTAGAGAACCGAATGTGTTGAATGTTTCAGTTGGATCAAGCATAGTGTGTCAAACAGCAGACTGACTTTGAAACAGTTAGCATGTGATCCAAATGAAGCAGATCATATTTTCAAAACCCATGTCCCCAGATTCCTGCAGCCAGAGTTTCCTAAATGTCATATGCAAATATCATTTTCTGTGATTTATATTATTTATTTATTTTTTCTTACACTTTAGAAATACACAAGGCAAAGCCATTAGAAGTTGATGCTAATTTGTGATAATACATTTCCACAAATGTATGTTATTAACGACGACTAATTATGCCGTGAACATTTAGCAGTAAAGTATTTCCATAAGGCATAAATATTTTACTAAATTCCATCAAACACTATTTTCTATGAAGTCCTAACTTTGTTGTTGGTAAAAATCAATCTAGAATATTATTTTTTACTGTAAAGCCTCCATATCTGATGTGTACGCCAGCACATATCCTGTACATATTAAATTATGTCATATCATTCGTAATGTCTTAATATTCTTAATACTTAAAATAAAGAATAAAACAGAAATGGCGCCATGTCATTAGCTCTAAGTAATAAGGCTGTGTTTTATTTAATCTATGGAAAATTACAAAACATATTTATCATTGAGCACTACAATGTATTTAAGGGCTCATACCGCAGCATTGCTTTGTCGTTAACCTCATTGCAATCAATATTTATATTTACAAGCCCCTCCATAAAGGCGTATTTCCAACACGATTTTATTTACAGCATCTACAGTAGGTTTAATGAACGTTGTCTCATAAACAACACCCAAATAATATAACGACTGCGCTGTAGCTTGCAAAGTATAACTCATTCAAAATAATCTTTATTTATACGTGTGTGCGAAAGGTGGTGTGGAGATTAAAAAAGAGCGGGTCAGAGTCAAGTTTGAGTACTGGTTTCATATCAGTTCTCTATACTGTATTATTGAGCAACTTGATGATTTTAGATTCACGTAGGTAGGGTGGGGAGGGAGGCTGTTAGGGCATTGGGGTTTGAACTCACAACCTTCAGCTGGGAGTCAGACACTTAGTCAAAACGACTCCACATCGTGTCGTCAGGTAACGTAACACCCAGTACAGTACAGCCGAGGTGAGTGTCCCCCTAGTTATCTCAAAGAGCTATATTACCTATGAGCTTCTGAATGTATAGCTTAAACCTTGATACACTGTTGATATAATCTGCTGAAATAAAGCTAACAGAGGCTATTGGACAAACATGGACACATTGTGCTGTGTAAGCGCCATATAATGAGGTGGACATCCCTTCCAAACTGTTGCGGGAACTTAACTGGAAATAATACAATTGTCATCACTATTTTATCTGTTTGAGAAGAAAAAAAAACCTGAATCCATCAGCAGTATTGGGAGATTGAACCGAATAATACACATCTTTCCAAGTCCTTTCCTAATCGAAATGTTTCATTCAGGAGCTCTTGATGTGAGGTAACCACCCCTTTCATCGCTGGCGGAGTCTAATTTGAAGTGAGTTATGGAAATTAAAAAGCTAGCCATGTGCCAACCCGTCAATCTATTTTCCCTCCGTGCGGCCCGCTCCTCCGCAAAGGTGCTGACAAGAGTGAGCCCATTTGATCCAGGATAGTAAAAAGAGAATAATATTCAAAAAAAACGACCCGGGTGGTCATCAGAAATCATTTGCTACTTTCCCGGGGACAGCAAAGTGCTACCTTGACAGAACCAAGCAATCGTAAGTCTATCTCCCTTGCGCACCGTTGTACCCTCCCCATTACATCTCATTTTGACTCCAAGTCGGGAATGTTTTCCATCTCATCTGAAACTTATTAAAACGACTTTTACCTTTGTTCACAGAGCGAGGAGGGGCCGGCAGAGAGGGTGAACCGGGAAACAATTCAAACAATTAACAGATACGCCATCCGCAAGTTCTTGCAAAATATAATCCTGGAATCTGTCTCTTCATAATGGGAAGTGATGGAGAGGAGGGCGACAGAGTCACTGTGTTTTTGCTCAGCACCTCTGATTAATAAGCGGTGGGCTGAACTGTATTAGTAGTCATCTTTCCTACGGCTTGTACTTTTTCGCTGAATACTTTGCAGACTCATTAGAAAGGGGGCAGAGTACTGGTGATGAACGAGATTAAACACTGAGTTACAGTTCTACTAAGTTGTTCCGAAAACGACTTTGATTGCTCTTTCAGTGGGTCCGTTAAACCGACCCACGAGGACGGATACTTAAGTCATTAATCTACTGCTTTTACTTCTTTAATCTTACTTAACCTTTGTTTCTGCTTGTTTTGTGCTACCGTTATGTCTGCCCATGGGGAATACATTGCACCCCTATCTATGCCTGTGCTTCCTTGCCCTTTTGAGAAGCTCAGAGTTAGGGGGTGTGGTGAAACGCGCTCTATGAAACACTATGAGATTTTAGCTGGGATTAAAAGATGCACAAATAAGACGTACTTTACAAACACGACAACACGTGATGTCAAAGGACATGGAAAAATACGATCCTGTGCCACAAGTACAAGCTATGAACTTTATTTAGAGCATCATCAAACCTCGACACTGTTTGGATTTTGAATGGAACACACGCAAACACGCACGCACGCACACACCCACCAAGCTCCTCACACACACACACACACACACACACACACACACACACACACACACACACACACACACACACACACAGACACACAGACACACACACACACACACACACACACACACACATGTCCCATGCAAAAGATGAAGAGGTCGAAGCATTAACGACTGAAAGGAGCAACAACGTGGAATGAGCTCCTGCTAAGTGCTTTCATAATGAATTGAGTACCTTAACCTTAACACACCAGCCTTGTTTCCAGCTGAACTCTCTGAATTAACATATTCAAACAAATAAAGATTCCACGCTTTTACTCTGAAACCAAGCAAATTACATTTTTCCATGAGGATATATAATACATAATCCCATGGCAGCGCAAGTTATTCCAGAACAAATGCACACAATGTGGCCCAGATACGAAAAAGGCTACGGTCATAATACTCTATAATACATGCATACAACAGTTTTTAGGAGTCAGACTACGTCAGTGTCATGAAGAGTGCATACACCTCCCATTGGGTCTGGTGCATGCCTTTAGATACGAGAAGACGGGATATATGTTTGTGTGAAACAAGAAAGAGAAAATACTGGAAATAATAGCCCAGAGAGGCGAAGCCTTGTTCGCTTCTCTGGATTGAGTTTTATAGGGTATGAGTCTTTCTTTATGAGAACTAGTTTAATTTCACCATCATTTTGCAGCAAATCTCAAATGTTCCAATTAAAAAAAGCAATCGGATTATCCCACTATACTATCACCACCCAATAACCGCCATCTCCTATCATCACGGCATATGTTATTGACAACACCCAAATACTAATAATTATAAGGCATTTTAACGTTAAATTAAATCACCCTTTTACATTTCTACTAGAACTTCTTTGCATCGTATGCCAGCTCAGTGGGACCGCCGTTCTATTTATTTCCCCCCCGCTCCAAACAGGCTTGAACTTCCCTGTTACTCAAGTTAACTGCATGCTGCAGGTGGAGGTGAAGGTAAATAAATATGTAACGCCAGGAAATACAGGCGCAGGGTGGATCACAGGTGGTGCCGACAGAGAATCAAAACCAATATTATTTGCCACCTCCACAGCTTCGCCTGAAATACTGCGTCGGCCGGCCCCACGGCACTCTCCTGTCAATAACGTTGTTATACTCCGCCGCAGGAATGTTCTACTTCATAGGAGAGACGCTCTACTCCATAGCTCTGACGGTTCTCTTCTCTACATCTACATCATGAACTCCAGACATAAATAACGTTAACTGACAATGCCTCTACCCGTTTAAAGTACCCCGACCGATGACACATCTCAAAAGTGTACAGCAGTTCTCTTGTCCAGTCCTTCACTTTTTTGCTTGAGCCAGGCAATGTATTCTCCCTTTGCTGCACGTCGAGTCAATGTGACGGTTGACAATGCTGGTGTCATCGTCCTAGTAGTAGTCATAGTTTCATTGCGGTGCAATCCCAGTTTGATCGTAGCCTAGATGTAGTCGTCTTAGTTTAATCTTTGTGTAGTCTGAGTGTAGTCTTATTTTATTCTTAGTTAATCCTTGGTTAGTTGTAGTAGTAGTCTTGGTTCAATCTTAATGTAGTCTGAGTTTAGTTTAGTTGTAGTGCAGCATTAGTTTAGTCATACTGTAGAGTCGTATTTCAATGGTCTGTGGTCTTGTGGTAGTCTTAGTTTAGTCGTCTTATTCGTCTTAGTCGTGTGGTTTTAATGTGGTTGTAGTTTAAACACAATGTAATCTTGGTGTAATCATAGTGTAGTCTTTGTGTAGATGTAGTTGAGCTATAGAGTAGCTTTAGTTTGGTCGTAGTGTAGACGTATTGTAGTCTTAGTCTGCTATTAGCGCAGTCTTTGTTTAGTTGGACGATATGAGTGGTGCAGCCTAGTTAGTGAAGTTGAAGCAGAGTGAGGGAATTCATGCGATCCTATCACAGCTGTCCATAGTTGTGAGCCGAGGTCGCTGCCAGTAAGTCTGCTGTGACTGGCGAGGGAAAAATGTACAGAACACATTACAGAAATGTTTTTCTAAAGAACAACCAGACCAACGCATGCGTTCCTTTTCCTTGGAGGGACGCTGGCTTGCTCCACATTAGCAGGGCTATCGGTGATCCTCTCTCCCCCCTGCCTTCTGTGAGAACGATTCTTTTATTTGGTTCACAAGTCCTAATTGGTGGTATAATGAATTACACGTACATCCTTAAATTGATTGATTTTCATGCTTTGCTCCCATTTGGCCTGGTCTGAGAGTTGAGGTGCTGAACTAAGGCCTCCATTCAAGGAGAAACGTCAAGGAAAATGATCTGTACTCATACAAACATCATACAAATATCTGCACCAACCCCCCGAAAATAAGTAAGATGTTTTTAGGCAGATGGGGAAAGGCTGGGATACGTATTAAAGTAAATTCCTTCATAACATCTTCATTGATTGACCACAAATAACATGAAGATCGCCAGTAGCAACACGTATATTGCCATTGTTTCACCTGCAATAAAAGCCGGATAATTTAAAGTATGTAATTATGTCTGTGTACATAATGACTACATATTTCTACTGAGCCGGATCCCAAAAGGAAGACACTGTGTTGTCTCTCTGCTGCACAAACAGCCAGAACACAGACATAACATTTATGCTTGCGTTGCATAATTCATGCCAGTGTTTCGATGTTAATAATTCATCAGCTAAACAAACTATTTTTCAAAAGCGCAACAAAGCTCCCGTTGAGGGATATTACACGAAAGGCACACAGAATAAATCCAACTGAGGGTTTTGTTCTCTAAAGCCCCCAAAACGCTGAGAATACTCCCTGATTAACATCCACAGTGCTTTGTCTTGTACCTCCAGTACAAATCACGGAGAAAGGCTGTGTTTTATTTCCTTTAGCCTCCCTGTCTGGAGGCTGTTGGTGACTTTGACTCCACCTGTTTCATTAAAAAAAAAAAAACATTCAGCATTTGGAAAAAGACAAAGAGGAGAGGTCACATGTTCAGCCATCGTCTAGTTCTGTCTTAAGACGTTTTAGCGCGGAACAATAGGAAAGTCTGACAGTTGCCTGCCATTTTGGCTCAGCTGTTCCCTGTGATGCACCCCCTCGGGCCACAAACATGTTAATTGGGCTTCTAATATGCGATTTGGTCGGTCACCACTTGTGAATATCATTTAACATCAGTTGAGCGAGCCAAGCAGAATGGCTCTGTCCATTGAGTCCGAAAAACTAAAGTCTGCGAGGGGCAGTCCAGTGCTGTATATTCACCTCTGGTGCTTTCACAAACAAGAACAGTTAATAATGGGAAATATATAACTACACTAGGATGCTTTGGCACACTGTCGGCGTGTTTTATTTCTGTTGTTATATGCCATGACAATATGTAGGGATCTCCATACATATTGTATGGAAATTGCGAATTGTATGCAGATTGTATTGCATAAGACTTCTGCCTGTGCTGGCATTTGTTCATTATTTTTGCTGAACTGCACTATTTGGAAGGATTATGTCCTCTTGAATGTGTAGTAGCTACCCCAGGAGTTCCCGCCGGATCACTTCATCCATGGTAGTGTTATTGACCTCGACCAACCAGTACTCTGGACTGGGTTAGAGGGGCTAGGGCCTCTACAGAACAGAAAATGGAGGCTATTCAAACACAGAATACCAACGGAAACAGGACCATTTGACCCTTTACTGGCTTATTATGTACAATATTTTAACGCATGTTGCTATTCACTTTAACAGTGATGTATAAAATGCTATTTATCAGACACATCCATCAGCCGAGTCAAACTGTCTTGTTTGTGTCAGTTGTAGAAATCGGTTGCATTAAAGCCACAGCACAATAAGGCCACATGGTGTAAGCTCTAAAACACTAAGAACACGTTGACACACTCTTAGTGGGTGGGCTGTCGACGTTCAGGGTTAAAACAAGATCTTCATGTCATCCGGCGTTAATCACACAGCCGGCAGACGCTGCCTGGTAACCTAAGGATACATTACGCTCAGGAACGTCCACACTTAATGTGCTGGTGGTCTTGTAAGTGCGCGCACAAAAGTTAAGCTCAGTCAAGCCACACAAATATATGCGGTGGGGTGACATGCATTATTTTGACAGTAATGCACCGAAATGGGCTATCAACAGCAACAACTGTTCATCCCTCCTAGACAACCTGCGTTGCTTATTGCCGTACATTAAGAGCGTACAGCCACCGCCCGGATCCCATTAATACCATCTCATTGCATAAAATTTCCATTTCATTTGTATGCAGAATATTAGATGACCGGTCGCGAGGGCGGGCGAGAACCCTCATTATTTCATATTCAATCAATCATTCACCGGTGAATGTCGGCTCACCGGCGGCCCTGACAGTGTGTGGTTTCATCTTGATTATGGAGATTGGCATTAAAATCAGGAGAACAATGGGAGCCTCATCGCGCATGGCCGTTCCCGAGCATGTCATGATTTCATTACTATTGACAAGCCTGCATTATAATGCGGGCCTGCTTCTTGTCTCCGCCCTCGTCTGGAACGAACGGGGGTCCTGAATCCTGAAGCCGTGTACAGTATGTGTATATATGTGTATGGATATGTTTATGTGATATGTCAAATGGTTATTTGTTTTCTAAGTGTATTTGCCCTGAAAATGATTTGATGAGATAAGATGTACTCTATTAATTCCCTGACTCACAAGGGATTTTTCTATGTTATCGTTGTGTTGCCCGTCGGCGATAACAACTATCCGTCAAATAAACGTACACGGAAAAAAAAGCAGTTAAGTAACAACAAAACAGTGTCATTGAACCACTTTAATGCGTTTGACGAAACAAAATCAAAAAAATAACACTACGCCGTAAAAAAAAAACCCACTCAATAATACAATGACACAACGCAACAATACACCGGTGATTCATCCACGCTTCGCAAATCCCATGAAGAAGAAGACGACAATAACAACAGCAACAAGGGGTAGGTCCTCATGACAGACTCCTGTGTGCCGCCTCGTAGAAACTCATCAGGAGGGCTGGCGCAGACGCCGCATAAACCACGATCGGAAACCGGCCGAGTGTGCCAAAAAGGGAAGAAGTAGGGGCCACTCATCGGCACGTCGTAATGTAACCGTGTGCTCACTCGGGCGTTGAAGACACACTTCCCTTTATTTTATATCCCCGTCGCCAATGTTACACACAAGAGACACGTCTCAAAGCGACGGGGAAATAGGGCGATGAGAGGAAGGGTGGGGGGGGGGGGGGGGGGGGTTTAGTGGTCACAAACTTTTTCAATTTCACTGCCAATTTCCTGGGTAATTACTGGTGCCTTTGATGGACTTTTTATGACACTAAAACCCTCCCCAACCGCCACCCACCGCTGCCCCCCCCCCCTGCTCCCGCTCCTCCCGGGAGGTGCTACGCTAGCTTAGCGGCAAGGGGGGGTGGGGGGAAAGATGCCAATTCGCCAAGTCCCAGGATCCAGGTCCTTGTCAGCCACTGGTTACCCCCAGGGGGGGTCTTACTGTTGAGGGAGTCAGGGGGAAGGAGGAGGGCCAGAAAAGACCCACCTGCCGGACTTTGTGGATGGCACCTGACCAAGAAAGGAGACTGTCTAACAGAAGTAAGGGATAGGGTGGAGGATAGTATAGTGGTTAGGGTGTTTGAGTCCCAGCCCAAAGGTTCTAGGTTCATAATCTAATGTCTACCTGCATTCTCTGTCAGTCGCTCTGAAAACGGTACGAATAAAGCATAGGACATAGTGTGTGACCAAACACTTAGGGACGGACAGAGGACACGATGTGCTACATGATAGACCCCGTGTTTCGTAATGACATGCAAAGCAAAAAAGTCTGCCTTGGACATTAGCGAGAGGACTCAGACTTTCCTTTCAGATCCTTAATCTGGATCCTGACGGATTGGCAACCACGGAAGAGGAGGAAGATAAAGGGAGTGTAGAGACAGCCGTGGGGGTGATGACCTGGGCTTACTGGGCCTGGTCTGGACAGCTCCCCCCACCCAGCGCCTCCTCCAGGGGATCAACTGGGCCCACAAACAGATGAGCCCGCGGGCCGGGCGGGTCACAGATCATTAAAAGCCATCTATCAACTGGTTCCCGGGCCCCCCCCCCCCCTTTATTCCTCCCAAATCCAATATTTCCGTGTAAATATGTCAAAACAGGAATGAAATTAGCGTGGTGCTTTATTGACTGTGATAAAATCTGAAAAGCACCACTGCACATAATTACATACGTGTCAGCGCCGTAAAAATTAGCTTTATTATCAATGGAACGGTTTTGGTACAACTTCATTTAGGGCCGATGTCTTCCAGATGGGGCTGCTCTACGCAGTTGAGCGGTTTTATGCAGATCCGGGGGGGGTGCCTTCTCCCCGCGCACCACCCGTACCGCCCCAACCCCTCCCCACCATTCTCCACTGATACTTCCCTTCACCCCTCCGCTCCCCAAAGCAGCGTTCTGATGGGGGGGGGGGGGGGGGGGGATAAAGACGAGAGAGAGGGAGGAAGGGGGGGCGCTGATGTCGTGGGGCCACATCAGCCGTAACGGGTTGAAGGCTCTTGTTTGATCTCGGTAATGATATTGGCCTCCCATTGTGAACATAATCGGGAGCAAAATCGCAAACTCTTGGCGCTTTAAACCCCCTTGCCGATGGGTGGTAATAATAAGGGATAGCGGGCTTTCCCTTCTTTTTTTTTATAAAACTTCCCAATCGGGAGCAGGGGCCCTCGAAAGGAGAGGCGGCGTTCCTCCTCCGCGTGTGTCGCGGGGACCGTTTGCTCATCCTGCGTGGCGGTGTAAATGTCTGTAAGTGAAGAGCCATGTGCTACACTTTCTGAGCACTTTAAGTCGCCCATAGGAGGCATTGGGTTCATTTGGAATTCTCTGCTGGAGCACACCCGGAACGCCGAGAGAGACACTCACTCAGGCTTCTCCTGGCGGCGTCACGTAGCCGCAGTTTTACCCCGATCATTTATTTACACTTTAATCATTATTTGTTGCCATTGTTCCACCCTTCCATAACTCCATTATCATATCAATTATCATCTCAGTCACACATCCCGACTCGCCCCCCTCATATCAAATTTGACTCAAGTCGATAATGCGTCCCCGTCACTGAATTATTCAGATAACAACTTAAGCCCTGGAAAAGTGGAGCGCAGCGATTCATATTTAAAACAGACACCTACTCTTAATGGCAGCTACCACTTAGTCTGTTTGCAGAGTCGATTTATCACAGATTTATTTCATCCCTTCTCTTCACATGAACGGATTTTCCGGCTTCCTTCACTTTACTCTACCGCACCAACTTTCTGAAACCTAGACACCCAGAGAGCTAAAATAAAAGGAGACAAAATAAGGAAGAGTTGTCTAGTTCTCTTTAACACCAAAACCTTCCAATCACTCTCAACATTTAAGCATAAACTAGCATCTTTTACGGACACAGTTAGCGTAGCCAGCGGAGACATCTTGTAAAACAAGAATTACTCCAACAGAGGTTTTTTCGGGAACTAAAACTGGACTGCAAACGATAGCGGCTTAGCCGCAGAGTTGGGGGGTGCGGGGCATGATCTAAATGTTTGGACAGCGGCCTCTTGGTTGGACACACATGATCCTCCGTGGCCTCTTTTATCGCTAATGAACATATCGATTATGTTTCCACAGCGGAGTCACCGATTCAAGGGCAGTTTGCGGGTCTTCAGGGCCCCGTAAAATGAGTCATCTAACCCTCCAAACCCTCTCCATCCCAATATTTCCCCAGCGTGCTCTGATAGCTTCATTAAAACCTTTCCTCCTCCGATTGCTTCAGGTAATCTGCCTTGGATTCACACGCGCCAAAAATATGGCTCATTAGGGTCGATTTGGAGGTCTCTTCCTTTTTTATGTGGATGTCAGGGTTCTTAAGAGCAGGTCTTTTGACACAGTTTATGGAGTTTAACTTTTTTCATTGGGATGAGGTAGAACAGTATGGATGCTATAGTGTTTGAATCTCCGTTGTACTCCTTATCAATGTACTGCTTATGGAAGGATCTTCCAATACAGCTGTTAAAGGGGCATCAGAGACTCAACTATAAATGTTTGTTGAACTACTAGTGGGACAGTTCCCTGTCTATTCACCTTCTTTTACTTTCTTCATCCGACGACAAGAAAATTTAAAAAGTAGTGCATTTCAAACTTGTCCTCGCTCTCAAAGGAAAAGAAACTAAGCAACAAGATGCAGACACACTCATTATGGTCTGGGGTGGACCCTACCAATTCATGGATTACCATGACGACCCCTAGTTTAGAATTATATAAAAGCGACCACTTTCGAGTCACTCACCCATTATCCACAGAAAACGAAAGGAAACAATCATAGTAAGAAATGTCCAAAAAGCACAACCATTTAAGACTCTGTTTACCCGACCGGGTAACATAACAACACACCAGTCCGTAACTGGCCAATCAGGGCTGCCTGAGATGAACAGAGCCAGGCCTCAGTCGGCTGAGACAATCGTACGCGCCGGTTGTTTAGACTTCAGACGCCTTTGCGATAAGAAAGGTTTGAGTTGTTGTTGTTGTCTCCTTGCGCCATGGCGACCAAAGCTGTGTATTTGATGACACCCTAATTTCCAATGACCATTTTCCCAGCTCCTTGGTCTCCCTCTTGTCTAATTACGATAGCAGTCCTTTTCTTTTTCCCGCCTAAACCCCCCCCCCCCCCTCCCCCTCCTCATCTTCAAATCCCCGAAGGAGACCACATGCAACTATAATTGCCTCCCTCATTAGTTATGTTTTCACAAGACAGAGCAAGGGGGAAGATGGGTGGAGGAGGTGGTGGTGGGACTCGAGGGTTGGTGCTATTAATTTCATCACTTAATTTTGCCACTGATATTTTTTCCTGGGCTCCGCGGTATTGATGTGTCCACCGGTGCCGGGGCCATTTCTCAGGGAAATTAATCGACGAGGCGGTAAAAAAATGTATCAACATATCACCGAATGAGGCGACAAATTGACGCAATGAGGGAATCAATTGTGCTGCTGTCGTGGGGGAGCAGGCCTCTGCGCCGCGGCGGGGCCGAGCTAGCTAGCTGCCAGAGTGACTGCCCTGGCAGCTAGCGTGATTTACGGTTTTATTTGGACATCGAGCATAAATCAGAATGAGTTACACGTTAAGATACCGCCGCCCCGCCCCCGAGGTTCAACTGGTAGGGACTGTGAACGCACACACACACACACACACACACACACACACACACACACACACACACACACACACACACGCATGCATACACACACACACACACAAACGTGTCCCACGCAAACTTAGCACACACATGCACACATATTTACAGACACACACACACACACACACACACACACACACACACACACACACACACACACACACACACACACACACACACACACACACACACACACACACACACACACACACACACACACACACACGCTCCATCACTCATGAACACAAATTCTCTATCATCCACCCATGCACAGAGGACACAAATAAACCCAGCTCTCTTTACCTCACAGACAAATTACTGTTATTATTATTATTACTCCATGTTGCGTGTTTTATGAATGGACATATTAAATCAGGCCTCAAGTAAACATGTCTGAGTGTAGATCATAAATAATAAAAGCAACTGTCGTTCAAGACACATATTTCAGACAGTCAGGCATCAAGGGACTAAGAGGGCAGCCATTGTAGGTGGGAGCGATTGGATGTGGCACTTTTCTCTGTACAGGGATGGAAAACAACACACAAGTGATATAATACTATTTGAACTAACAACATTCTGTGTTGGGTGTCTGGTGTAAACAACCTCTAGTAAACATTGGACACTACTACCTACAGCTCACTAAAAGCACACCAAGGCCTCAAATGGAGTAAAAACAGCAGGTTCACAACAGATATATATTCCAGAGAAGTACGTTGTGTGGATAATCGGAGGGAGTTTAGATAGGACAGATAGATATCCGGAGGGGCAGTGAACCCAAGCAAAGAGCACAGAAGTTCAGAGCCACAGGCAAGGAGTTAACTGCTTGTTAATTTCCATTAGCTTAATAGGCTAATTTTCATAACAAATGATAATGAGACACTCATTTAACGGAATGATGTTCAAGTAAACTGTCATTTACATAATTTATACATGATAAAAAAAAAAAACACTTAACAAAGACAAATATGGAATCCCTAAATAAATGAAAGAATTTAAGAAAAAATAGTTGATTGTAATATTAAAGGTACCTTAAATGCCTAGTGTGATACAGGCCACAATCATTATCATTGATCCAGTGTCCCCTCAAAATCAATCAGCCCTTACTCTTCCCTGATCATTTCAACAAATATCGGGCATTCATTTCAACATTTGCTGATCTACACACGTTATTATTATTTGATGAGCTCATGTTTTTAATATTCCTTTATTTCGGTTCTTTGTATGTTTTTTTAATCCAAACTGTAAAATAATGTTTAGAAGAAAATATTAACAATACCACAGAACTTATTTTTCTTTTCTTTTTCTAAAAGTATAATTTTAAAAGGACCTTTAAGGGCGGCATAAGATGGCATATTTTACTTAGCAGCTTCAGGCGTCATCCAAACGCAAATGACAGTTTAATGACAATTTTGTTAAATTAACACATTCAAATACTTTAATATTGTAGTCATTCAGTGGAAAGATAAGAACAAATACAACTTATTATTATTTCTGCCGACCAGGAGACTTTCACTTGACAGTTCACCGTGTCACCGCTCGTATGTACACGAGTTAATAACTATCAAACCGCAATCTCCCTGATAATCTTACCTAATAGTGCTGCATTCTCTTTTTACTTTATATTCTAATGAGATAAAAGATGAAATGACTGAGAAACTTAACAAGCTCTTGTCAAAGGTTAAAAGATAGCCAGGAAAATTAATTGTCAAGTGACTGAATAATACTTGGCTGCAATGTGCTTAAAGCCTGCTTAGATCCACCAGACACCCTGTCATGACCGTACGATGACTTCAGCTGCAGCTGGGGACCAGGGTAGTCGGACTGGATGGTGCGGTGAGCTTGGGTGTTTGACTCCCCAGTAAGGAGCTGGGTTCGATTCCCGATGTCTACGGTACATACCTGCTTGCAAAAACCCAACACCCACCTTCTCCTTAACGACATACCTCTAAAATAACCAGAAGACACACTGGTGAAAAGTATCTGCTAAATAACTCATCTGTATGCCTATACATCTGAATGTCTTATAGAAACTCCAGGGACGCAACAAATGTCCATCGAAATACACTCAGCTGACCGCAGCCCGGTACTGGAGTAAACAGTGGTGGGGTTGGTGGAGGTGGAGGTGGGGTTGGAGGTTGTGGTGGTGGTTGTGGTGGTGTAGTGTGGTGGGGTTGATGTGGTGGTGGTGGTTTGGTGGTGTTTGGGGGTGGTGGTGGTTGTTGGTGGTGGTTTTGGGGTTGGTGGTGGTTGTGGTGTTGGGGTTGGTGGTGTTGTTGGTGGTGTTGTTGGTGGTGGTAGTGGTGGTGTTGGTGGTCGTGGTGGTGGGGATGGGATTGATGGTGGTGGGGTTAGCGGTGGCAGTGGAGGAGTGGGGGGGGGGGCGGATTAAGGGACAAAATGGCGGCAGTGCATCCACCCGGCGCGTCCAGGGTTCTGGCCCTGAGCACAGCGCATGACGGAGGAGAGCGAGGTAGCGGGAGAGGACGGGGAGTCCCCCCCCTCCCCTCCAGGAGCCGTCGGGGGCCGCATCGCCCGGGCGCCGCCGCCGCTGTCATGTCTGTATAAACAGGCATTGATTTTTCTGTCGGGCCCCGGCTCCGGGGCCATTTATTCTCAGCTCTGTGGTCGGAGCCCGGTGGGGGGACCGCAGAGAAATTCTGTTACAGTCCAGCTGGGGCCCCTAGGGGACTGTGTGTGTGTGTGTGTGTGTGTGTGTGTGTGTGTGTGTGTGTGTGTGTGTGTGTGTGTGTGTGTGTGTGTGTGTGTGTGTGTGTGTAAAATTGATTTCACCTGTAAATGAGGAGCTGGTAGCCGGGGCCACTTAACAAGGGCAGGACCCCGGAGCCGCCAGAGGGCAGGATGTGTGATGTCATGGATCAGCTGAAGAGGGAGCGGGAAGGACGGGGGAGAGATGGGAGGGAAAGGTGGGAGAGAGATGGAGAGAGAGGAAGAGGAGAGGGGGAGAGAGAAAGATGGAAGAGAGAGGAAGAGGAGAGATGTAGAGAGGAAGAGGAGAGGTGGAGAGAGGGAAAAATGAAAGAGGGAGGGAGGGGGGCAGATGGAGAGAAAAATGGAAAATGACATGAGAGGAGAGCTCGAGAGAGAGAAAGATGGGAGAGAGAGGAAGAGGAGAGATGGAGAGAGAGGAAGAGGAGAGATGGAGAGAGAGGAAGAGGAGAGATGGGGGGAGAGAAAGATGGGAGAGAGAGGAAGAGGGGAGACAGAGGGAGAACGATGGGAGAGGGAGGGAGAGGGGAGACAGAGAGAGAAAGATGGGAGAGGGAGGGAGAGGAAGGGAGACAAAAAAAAAGACAGAAAGATAAAGTGAAGAAAGATGAGATCAAGAGATGGAAAGGAAGAAACGAAGGGAAGGAGAGAAAAATACGGAGGACGAAAGAAGGAAAGAATGATTTAGTGATCAGGAGCCTGGGTGTCTAGGTCTAGCCGATCGCCCTGACCTCCACGCAACACACTCAGAGGATCAAGTTTGGCCAATAACTTTCTTTTTATAATTACCTGTCACGTGTAGCCTCCCTCTCCTCCCCCCTGTCTCGTATAGATTATAGTTTTGCTTACAGATTGTTTCCTGGACAAATAATAGTGTTATCATCGGGGGTCCAGCCAGCCAGAATGGTGGCAATAGTAGCTGGTGGCTGCCAGCATTTCAAATATCAAATAAAGTTATATAGATACAGCCGTTTCGGATGCCTCTCACCGCTTGGTCTCCATTACACCAGACACCGTGGTGCCGATAAGCTGTGCGTGTTTACACGTGGAGATATACGTGGGCTTTGACTAAGACAGGTGGCGGAGGTATTTCTGCATCTTTTAAAAGGTGGGATTCATTACAAATTCAACACAGATTTGAGATACGTTGACAATAAAGAGATATAAAAAGGGGCCTGGAGCGCTACACTGTTTGGCAGGAATGATGTTTTTTGAATAATTTCATCCACCCTTTCGTATCGTAATTGTCATCTTTTGTGTGCGGCTGTGATATTGTGGCTATGCCTGGTGCGCTGAATAAACAATTTTAGATGGATAGATTCACCCCAGCCTTATCTCAACACTGCTGGTCAGTTGGGCAGCCTGGGAAACAGAACTCTGATTTACGACATGGAGAGGGTGAAACACGTTTTCTTTCCACGTTCAAAGTGTGTTTAACGACAACAAACAACTTATTTCAACTCACCAACGCACTCCTAATTACCTCTTCAGGTAATGTCAAGCAATTAGCTTCTAATTGCTAACTGGACACTGATTGGTTAGCTCTTTGTGAGGGCACACATTGTGCCCATAAATGATCATCAGCATCAACGTTTTGTGTTATTGGATTCAGGCAGAAGTAATGGAATGCGATGAATAATGGGAAGTAATGAATCAAACAGGTATTCCCAATTCTCCAACAGCTGGACACCCCCCTGGAATACTTACAAACGTGAGGAGAGCCCACGGTTTAGGGGCATCGAAAACCAAAAGGCTTTCTCCTTAACAAACTCAGTCAAACAGAGAGTAACTCTCACACACACACACACACACACACACAAACCAAAATAACCCACACGCACCCACACACAGACCCTCGCCCATAACACACACTCAAATCCACAAACACACTTTCTAAAAGGACCCACACTCATATGTGTCCACACACACTCCCCCCAACACAATCACAAACATACACACACACACATGGCCCCCCCCCCCCCCCACCCCACACACACACACACACACACAGGTATCCACTCACAACATACACCCACACAGTCAGATAACCAAAAAGACCCACACACACACTTATCGACACACACACAGACATAAATGGACCCCCCACACACACACAACACAACACACACACACAGTCACATAACCAAAAAGACCCACACACGTACCGACACACATACACACACTGAGATAAATGGACCCACCCCCCCTAACCCTACACCCCCCCCCCCCCCCCACACACACACACACCACACCACACACACACACGTGGCCCCCCGCTGCGAGCCCCCCCCGTGCGTGCTGACAGTAATAGCGGCCGTTTGAAGGCTGCGTTAACTCCTACAGGAAACCCCGGAGCTGCTGAACCGCGAGGGGAGACGCAAGGGGTTTGAAAAGTACTTATTAGTCAAACGCGGTAACTACGACGACGGTATAATCAGATCACGCCGCACCTAGCGCCACCGCCGCCGAACCAACATGGCAGCCGGCGCCGGGGGCCCTGACAGCGGCGCGGTGGGTATTTTTACCGGTACGTCCGCCTGCCTATTGTCTGCCGAGATCGGCGTGAAATTGTATCGCTAACAAAGGAGGAGGACTCTGTTGTGTGTGCGTGTGCTTGCCTGTTTGTGTGTGTGTGTGTGAATGGGTGCCAGTGTGGGTGAGGTTGTGTGTGCGTGAATGGGTGCGAGTGTGGGTGAAGTTGTGTGTGTGCGTAAATGCGTGCCAGTGTGGGTGAGGTTGTGTGTGTGTGTGAATGCGTGCCAGTGTGTGTGTGTGTGTAACTGCGTGCCAGTGTGTGTGTGCGCGGTTGTGTGTGTGTGTGTGACTGCGTGCCAGTGTGTGTGTGTAACTGCGTGCCAGTGTGTGTGTGTGCGCGGTTGTGTGTGTGTGTGTGCGCGGTTGGTGTGTGTGTGTGACTGCGTGCCAGTATGTGTGTGCGCGGTGGTGTGTGTGTGTGACTGCGTGCCAGTGTGTGTGTGCGCGGTGGTGTGTGTGTGTGTCTGCGTGCCAGTGTGTGTGTGCGCGGTTGTGTGTGTGTGTGACTGCGTGCCAGTGTGTGTGTGTGTGTGTGCGGTTGTGTGTGTGTGTGACTGCGTGCCAGTGTGTGTGTGTGCGCGGTTGTGTGTGTGTGTGTACTGCGTGCCAGGGCCGTGTCTCTATGTAAGTGGGTAGGTCGGAAGCGATCAGCGACAGTGAACATGCTATTCAGTACATCTCTCTCGCTGTGTACCCCCCCCTTCACCCCTAACCCCCCCAACCCCACCGCCCTCCATTAACTCCCCGCCCCCGGACTTAACGCGTCCCATTGTTCGTTAGGGAAAACCTGCTAAGCGGCAAGCGATTCTAACGCCCCCCCCCCAGCCCCCCGGCCCCCCATCACCTCACCTCCCCTCCCGGTGCTGTGCCGAGTGGTGATGAAGAGGACTTCCTGGTTCCCCTCCTGTCAGCCACAAGGTCTTTATTGACGCCCCCCCCCTCTCCTCCTCCCTCAACCCCCCTCACCCTCCTCCTCCCCCGCAATGTCGTCTCCACTGTACAATCAATACATAGTGTGTGTCGGGGGGAGGGGAGGAGGAGGGGGGCGTGTGGGGGGGAGGGGGGGAGAGTTTTTAATGTGATTTTTATGAGATCAGATAGCTGCCTTTGATCCCCCCCCCCCACCCTCTCCTCTCTCCTCCACCACCACCACCACCACCACCACCACCACCACCACCGTCGTCTGATCTCTGGTATCCGACAGGCTCTCCGACGTGCACACGTTTGCACGTGCACGTCTAGGAAAGCAGAATAGGAATTGGGGGGAGGGAGGGAGGGGGGGGGGGGGAGGACACATCAGCGTCCTCATTCCAGGAAGTGTGTTTGTCAACTACAAACAACAAAACAAAATAATCCAGTGAAGGTTCTTGTTGTTGTTGAGGTTCTTTTTTTCTGCTGGCTCTGCCGGCTGTGAGTTGTGCATATCAAGCAAATTAACAGTCGCAGCTTTGTCCTTAATTGCGCACGTGAAAAAAAAACAAAAGCAAGTGAGCTGAGGGAATGGTGCATGTAAATAAGGTTGGACTGTATTCTTTGTGTCGGCTGCTCGTTGTTTTTCAGTGTATTAAGCACATACAGCACTTCGTTCATTCATACCCCCCCCCCCCCCACACACACACACACCCCAGTGAATTAGATCTATGCTGTTTACGAATCATAGTCTTCACAGATCAGATTGTATGGATGCCTCAATGCAGAATTGATTAAGACCCCCCCCCCACACACGTATATTGGGTTCTATTCAATTCATCGACACGGCAGTAATTGATTTGTGAATGATAATTTCATTTGTTCAATTAGTTCATCTAACGAAAAACATTTACCATTTTACCTCTGTAGGGTTGAGGAGATCACAGCAGAAACCATTTTACAATTAACTTTGACCACAGGAACACAGCAGCTGTATCCATGACCACAACAATGTGACAAGGGCTTCTTCAGACACGTTGACAAACTGCAGTCAAACACTGTGGACCGGTGGAACGAACCACCGTGCTTGTCTTTCAACCCAACAGAGCTTGATTTCCCTGTAATACAATACAAAACGAGGACCTGTGCCGCCTTTAAACACGATCGATTCAACAGACGGGCCTTGAAGCCTCTGTGTGCGTCAGACTCCTCGTCCCAGCAATGAATCAATCTCCATTTCACATCGCAAAGAAACGCCAGTCACCTCAAACGCACAATAACACAAACAACACAAACGCAACACACAGACCGCTCCTGGGTAGCGGAGACCGTCGATAAAAGCTGAACAATACGACGGGTTTTACAACGACAACGAAAACGTTTCAAGGCAAAACTCATTACGTTGACACCTCGCAATCACCTTCCGTCTCCCTGAGTGTACGGCGTCGGAAACGCTGTAATTATCTAGCGGGGCCGGCCGTAATGAGCAAGTGATGGCATCAGGGTCCGGCAGAAGGGGGGGTGGGGGGGTAGAGAGAGAGAGCGGAGAGAGAGAGAGAGAGAGCGCCAGAGAGACACACCCCCACACACACAGAGTAAGAGAGCGAGAGAGAGAACAATAAAGACAGAGAGGCTGAAGCAGTAAACATCCCCGGGCCAGACACTGAGGATACTAATGGTACGGCCCTAACTTGGAGCGCGCTGTAAATAATGAAATTTAAATTTTCCGTTTATCTCTCTCGCTGTAGAATCCACCACACCCCTTCACGGGAATGTTTCAAGGAAATGTACCTGTTGGAGGTTGAGAATTCTGTGCAATGATGCAAGATTGCAGATCTGTAGTAGGTGTGTGTGTGTGTGTGTGTGTGTGTGTGTGTGTGTGTGTGTGTGTGTGTGTGTGTGTGTGTGTGTGGTGTGTGTTGTGTGTGTGGTGTGTGTGTGTGTGTGTGTGTGTGTGTGTGTGTGTGTGTGTGTGTGTGTGTGTGTGTGTGGTCCGGGGAATGTGAAATGGATTTGAAGTCGGCATGTTAATTCCACCAGGGGTTTAAGTGCCTGATGGAAAGTGACATTTTGACCGCCGATTGACAAGGTACAAAAATGGCATGTCGAAACTCTTAACCAAAATCCTGATGGAACATGCATTTAAATGTAGGGAATAATTATGCTTTTGACAAGCAGACGCTCTGACAATTAATTTATCCTGGAGATTTGGATTACATCGCCTTGGCTGTTCTGCGGAGATTTGCAGTGGGACCACTTCACGCACACATGGTTATGACTACATCATAGAGCTGTTCAAAGATAGAAACCCAATCACAAGCTAGTCACAACAATTTCTTATTACCGCAAATATTTTTAATTAAGAAGACATGAAACGGGTTCAGAGAATTGTCTAAAGATAGTTTGAAACAATCAAAATGTGATGCAAAAACGTCACAGACACCATTCTGAGAGGAGGGTTTTTTTATCATCACAGGCCTTTATGACGGCTCATTCTTTAGGCTTCCCAGCAGGTGACAGATAGCTTTATATGCACATGGTGTGGGGTTTTTGTGTGCCTTTCCTGAGAGGTAGAAGGTGTGCGTTTACTGAGATATCGAAGGCGATCACTCATTGTCACTTCCGTTAAACCACAACCATTCTAAAAGGCACAAGACTTTACTTTGCATGGGGATTCATGGCAGCTCCCTGATAAAAACCACCATGCCCACACACACCCACCCGCCCACCGACATCGCTGCGGAAGAGAGATGGCGATTATGTCACTTGAAGCTGGTCCACAATGTAATCAAGACTCACGGAAGAAGACACAATCATGCTATGCTAACTGGGCTTAGCATCGTGTTGAACCACAGTGAATCAAAACACACAGAAGCGAGGGCACATGGTGCTAAGCTAACTGAGCCAGCTGAACCAAGCGGCAGCACTGTTGTTTTTAGAGATTTAAAACATGTCCATACGTCGATCTTCATAATACCTAGATTCAAATATATAAAAGGGAAGCAGTCTTTTAGCAAAGAATGCCATGCTGGTTTGATTACCTCCTCAGGTGTTCAGGTAATTTAAAACGGTGCTCAGTGTGTATAATCACAACAAATGAACATTAACAAGTCAACTTTCTGCGCACATAACTGCGAGCTTACAAAACTTGGTTTCCCCTCTAAGTCCCTTATTTTATTTTAGTACACCTCATTCATCTAGATCCGCCGGCGAATTAAATCAAATAAATAATAACAATAAACCTTCCCTTAATATAACAATATTTGCATTGTGCTGGCGATAATTAATGAGCGCAGCTGCGCTAATTAAAAGCCACCTGCGTGCCATTAATCTTGGTTGTTGAGTCTGGTTGTTTCCGTGCCGACCGGCCACGCCTCGTCCGCGCTACGACAGACGTCCTTGGACGATTTTGCTTTTCCGTTTTTTTTTGCTGATGGGGGGGACAACCGTCGTTTTATTAGAGTCGCAAATAATCATTGGCCCGAGATCGCCGGTGTAAGTCGTCCACTACGGACGTGTTCCTACCCTGACGGTGACTGTTTAATTGGGACGTTGAGGCTAAACGTTCTTCATTAGTGCACACGTATGCATGGTGTATCCTGTATATGAAGAGGTGTTATATAATCATCAGTATTACCAGTGGTCGTATCTTAAGTGTGGGCTCGAGAATTGTCAGGTTGGAGAAAAACTTTTCCCTAAAGAACCCGGTTGCTAAGCAACAGTTACGCCGATTTAGAAGACAGGTAGATCAACACAGACCTCTCCGGAGGTCACGATAGGAGGCACCACGGCTGTTAGAGTCACTGTACGACTGTGGGACTTGGTTTGTTTTAGAAACAATGGAGTCACGTGGGACCAACTGAAGGGATTTCTGTAGGCTGACAAAAACGTGACAGAGAACACACAAAATAAAACACAATACGTCAAACCTGTCCTTTGGTTATATTCCACTATGTGCACATATCAGTCCTCTGAGAGACACAAACACGCACACACAGTTCAAAATAATACAAATTTTCATATTGTAGATACACCAAGAAACCGATACACAAAGGTCTCATTCATCTTATTTGCATATTAACGACATACAGAGCCTTTAAGGCAAGGCTAACTGCAACTCACACACCAACTAATCACCAAAGAGTACACTCTATTTTTTATGTTAACAAGCTTATGCACGCTTATCAAATAATACAAAATATTTTGCTGACAACGTGGAATGGAATATATTGGCACTGTTGTCACCGTAACGAGAAGGAAATGTCCCTTCTTGAAAGGAAAAAAAAAAGGTAATAAATATCCTCCCAAAAAAAGCCCACAAAAAACACAATCTACAAGATGACTCTAAGCCTTTGCCAACGCTCTGCAAAAGAGGCAGAGACTGATGTAGGCGTTCTGGGGGGGGGGGGGGGGGGGGGGTGGTGCATATGCCGCAAGACTGCCATAAAGTGGTTTTATGAAAATGGCCGGGATGTTTATTGAATTTAACAGTACCTGAGGCACAAACGACTCATCACGTTCTTTAGCATCATTAGCTTGTAAATCTCTGAGCGCGTGCAGTGATAAATGTAGCTTGGTTATTGCTACCGCCATAACTCCCCCGATTGAGGCGTGCTCTGTAGGGCCCATGAAGACAGTGGAGTGAGGGGAAAGTTTTAACACCCCTACTCCAAGATATATCCCGGGCAGCACGTTCCGAGACGTCCAAACCTTTCACGCTCTAAATCCAAATTATTACTAAAGGGCATTAGCACTCGAATGAAAAATGCATTAATGAAGGCTCGCGCTGGGCAGTGTGTGTGTGTGTGTGTGTGTGTGTGTGTGTGTGTGTGTGTGTGTGTGTGTGTGTGTGTGTGTGTGTGTGTGTGTGTGTGTGTGTGTGTGTGTGTGTGTGTGTGTGTGTGTGTGTGTGGCTCAAACAGGTCTCTGCATTTGCCTTCCCACACACACACACACACACACACCACAGTGACACAGACCCACACACAAAGACACGCTAGTTGCCGACTGCATGGTGCATCTGACAATTACCCACCCACCTTGGAGTGGATGATTTCATTTACCCGTTTCCATAGCGATAGAGGTTATATAGGTAGCTTGTGTTCGGTGTGCATGTGTGTTTTTTTACGTGTGTGTGTGTGTGTGTGTGTGTGTGTTTTTACGTGTGTGTGTGTGTGTGTGTGTGTGTGTGTGTGTGTGTGCGCATGTGTGCATGCGCTTACGTGCGTGCGTGCAATTACATGGGTGTAGGTTAAGGTTTTTTTTGCATATGCTTACTGTTATCCTCAATTGTGTCTGACAGGGTGGACAGTAAAGGAATTCCCCCCACCTCCATCAAGCACTACTGTGTGTAAGGTTTGTGGGTGTCACCCAACCGTCCCATTGGCTTTCAGGGGAATGACCTCCGTTTGTAAAGTAGTACAAATAACATGTTATTTTCCAGTAAGTCGCCAAGCTGACCATGAGAGAGATTGAGCTTGAGAAGAAAGCATCTGCTTGCGTATAGGGTGTGTGTACTGTGGGGGCAGGATAGTGCAGAGGTTCAGCTCTTTACCCAAAGGGGCTGCTTTGGATTCACCGATGTCTACAGCATGATCTGTAGGCGTCCTTGAGCAAGATGCTCTGAACTCACTATGTGTCCGACTGGGAAGAACTGCATCTAAATGATTGAATAGTAATAGTCATGTTTGTATGAATATTTGCACATAAGGCACATTTCCACAGATAATATACTTATAAAATAAAATAATAATAGTCTCATAATAAATCAAAAGTACATTTTTCATCTTACTTCAAAATAATGAATGGATGGGCAGGTGGTTGATTGGGGAGATGAAAACATTATCTTGCGCCCCAATTCCAACTCCAACTAAACTTATTACTAACTTACAGGTTTTTGTTGATCTACAAAAATATGTCCATAAACGCCCCTAAAACCACAACTCCCATGGAAGTAAACCACAAAAAAACTGCCTTAAAAGTGAGCTCTGGGAATGTTTAGTTATTACCCTGAGCGCTTAATTATTCATTACTTCTTATGACGTAGTACATTAAATTGTTGACACTGATCGCAAGGGTCATGGTCATTAAGCGCTAATGTGGCTAATGTTGGCCTAATCAAAGTTTTATGTACGGCAATAACTTGGCAACGACAATTTTTAATTTGGCCTTTAATTTCAAATGTAAAATTGGCGCAATCTCTCATAAGGGAGACGGAAAAAAAAAAAGCAATCAAAGTAACAATGATCCCCCTAGGCGTGATTTTAAATGAACATAATCACACATTGAAAACAAAAAGTGGATTATCAACCAGACCATACATACTGTAAGAAGAACATATAAAGACCGGCAGTCTAGCGCCGTAACACGGTTCCTCCACTCTCTGTCGACACTGACGGCGTCAATAGGATTCACGCCCTTATTCATTAACATAAATATTGTTTTTCTCCCCGTCGTGAAAGTGCCGTCCCTCTTAAGTTTCTTCTCCTGCGCTCCATACCGCGTTGTCCCTCATCAGCGGCCTCATCACCACCCACACGCTAGCATTTGAGCGAGTTTATTAGTTCAAAAGGCTTATTATTCTAATGTGAAAATGGAACTAATGGTGTGCCAGACGCTTTCTGCACAATTATTTGAGAAAACAAGGCTAAAGTCAAGTCATGTGTTATTATTTGGTCATTTTTTTCAGGACCCTTCAAAATTGCCCCAATTATGTTCTATTAAGGCGAAGTCTGCGCTGTCAATCAATGCCGCAACATTTGCCCCCACTTTTCAGAGTCCACTCAAGATTTAATAGTTTTCAGAAGTTTTCGTTGCCGGCAAAGACGAATGGTGTCTTTTAAAACTCAAGGGTAGACATTTTTTGTCTCTGGAATATCTAATAATAAGGTTAAAATAAAAAAAGGAATAGTAAACAAGCTAACCATTGGAACCAAACCGTTCTGGTTTATAAGACAATCACCCAGGGCACGGCTTAATCTGCAAAGAAAAAAAAATCAAATAGAGCCTAAATGCGTCGAGCGATTAAAAGTAAACTCAGCACTTCTCACTTTCTGTTAGGGAGTTCTTACATTACGAGGAAGAAAGGGAAAAAAAAAACACCAAACATTCATGCTAGCAGTTTCTTACACTGGGAGGAAAAAAAACAACATAGCATCTAATATGCATGCCAGAGAATCTAGGGTATTACAGTGTAATTCTGTATTTCCTCTGCTCGGTATACCCTTGGATAGTCTGATTTTCAACAGACATGGTTTTAGAGAGCAATTTGCAATTTGAGCCTCATCCACAACTTCCATCTTTCCTTTTTAGCTTTGTTGAGATAAATACTCAAGTGTGAAATCTAGCCGGGATCATTTGTGACATTGCTACCACTTTAATTGCACTGCCTTTAGTTTAAGAATAAAATAAGATAACGATACTCATTTCCCCCCCCCCCTGTGCTGTACTGATTTTTTTCCCAAGTGAAGGAATGCAGAAAAACAATTTAAAAAATACCATCACACCATTTTGGATCCAAGGTCTGAGGGGATTTCAATCTTGTGACTGTCCTCGACAGACAAAGGCCATTTTGGACCTGGGGTCTACTCTTTATAAGAAGCGATCTCAACGGGTTGAACGTCGTCGTCCTCGTCGAACGCCATTGTAGATCTTGGCTCTTAAGGCTTCCTTGAGGGGACTTTGTTGACTGGGGCCCGGGGCCTGTCGTGGCTGACGGTCCCCTCTCTCTGTCTTCCTGCTGTTCCTCGTTTGCCACGACTTGTGCTGGGTCAGCGGCAAACACGCGCGCCGCCATTGGGGATTTTCTGACAACTCGGGTGTCACACGCGAGCAAAACATCTGTTGTTTTAACGCCACCGCCAAACCCATTCTGTCCCGAGGAATTATGGAGATGGGAAACAGCGTCACCCCGCCAATTTGACACTGTCGAGCGCTTGGCTCTTCCTGCTGAATGTGCACTTGTGCGCACACACACACACACACACACGCACGCGCGCACGCATACACTCTCTAGCCTTTGATACACTGTGAGATTGTGATACACTGCGGACAAGCAGATCTGCATTTTGTCTGGGATTCATGTTAACACACGCAATAACGCGCGCGCGCACGCACACACACACACACACACACACACACACACACACACACACACACACACACACACACACACACAACACACACACACACACACACACACACACACCACACACACACATCAACTCACTCATGTGTATCTCACCATTCTTGAAATTACCAGGTCAATAGAAGTCTGTGTGCGTGCGTGTGCATATTTGTGTGTGTGTGTGTGTATGTTGGTGGGTGTGTACGTGTATGTGTTAGTGGATGTGTGTTTGGGAGGAGGGGTGTGAAAAAAAAAAAAGGGTCTGACATGGCCGAGTGCTGCCATCAATCTAATCACCACACATCCCTTTCACTCTGTGTCTCTCGCTCCCTCCCTCTCCCACTCTGCCTCTCTCTCATCTCCCCCGCTCTGTTTTCATATCTCGCCCTCCTCTTTGCCCCTCCTCTCCCTCCTCTCTGTCATACTCCATCTTGCTTGAGAGCTAGCATATGTCTCCAATCATTTCCTCCCTCTGCTCCCTCCACCGCCACAACCACCACCTCCACCCCCACCTAACTCCTCCTCCTTCATAGCCGGAACTATCCCTGACAGCACCTCCTCCTCCTCCTCCTCCTCCTCCTCCTCCTCCGCCCTCCCCTGCCTCAGTCTCCCTTCATTCCCCCAGTTGCTCCTTCATCCTCTCCCAGTTTGACGCTGGCCGTGACCGGTGCAGTTATCAATCACCCGCACAGAGGCATGTCAGGGCCCAGGAAACCCAGGGGCCTTCTGCTCTCTCGTTCCCTCCCCCTCTCTCTCTCCATTTGTATCTCCCTGTCCCTCTCTCCACATCTCGAGCCTCTACTCATCTCTCTCTGCCTCCCTCTCTCCCTCCCTCTCTCCCTCCCTCTCTCTCTCTCTCTCTCTCTCTCTCTCTCTCTCTCTCTCTCTCTCTCTCTCTCTCTCTCTCTCTCTCTCTCTCTCTCTCTCTCTCTCTCTCTCTCTCCATGTGTATCTGTCTCTCTCCCCCTCCCTCTCTCTTTCTTCATGTGTATCAGTGTCTCCATCTCGTGTCTCTCACCGACTCGCTCTCTCTTCATCTCTTCCTCCCCCTCCTTCTGTCTCTGGGTCTCCGTCCATCTACCTCTCGTCTCTTTCTCTACCCGTGTCTCTCTCCACATCTCTCCTCCCTCTCTCTACTCTCTCCCCGTTTCTCCCCATCGCTCGGCGTCTCTCTACTATGTCTCTCTCTACGTCTATCTCCCCCTCCAGATTACTCCCTCTCCGGCTGTCTCCCGTCTTTCTCTCTCTACCTCTCCTCTCTTTCTCTCTCTCTACACGTGTCTCTCTCCACATCTCTCCCCCTCTTTCTGTCTCTCTGTCCCTGTTTCTCTCCATCTCTCTCTGTGTCTCTCTCCCCCCTCGGACTCTCTCTACGTCTATCTCCCTGTCCAGATTTCTCCCTCTGTCTGTCTCCCGTCTCCCTCTACCTCTCCCCTCTCTCTCACTCTAGGTGCATCTCTCTCGCCTGCCGTTCTTCCTTTAACAAATCCGTTCCGGTTAATAAACCCTCCCCAGTGACCCCCTCCGCCTAATTAAGCGCAGGTTGCATGTGGGGAAGTATGGCGCTTAATTAATGATGAGATAAACTTCCTCTCAAGGCCTGTCAGGGTAAAAAAACCATGACACCGTGTTTAGCGGTTTCAGATCAAATTAACACGGCAACAGACGCACAGAGAGAGAGAGAGAGAGAGAGAGAGAGAGAGAGAGAGAGAGAGAGAGAGAGAGAGATTATACCCTTATACCCAACGCCACCCATCATTCATCTATAATATACACATGCACTCACACACACAGAAACACACAACGACGCACACACGCACACACACGTTTGAACCATTTTGAAGGCGATCAATTGCTGTTGAAAGTGAGACGCTGTCACCGGCAGCCAAACGGAGTCAGAGCGCGGTGCGCAGCGGAGCGGCGGCCGCCCAGTCAGCCTCCCTCCGTCTTAGTTTCCTTCGCCTGTCATTCCCCTGCCCTGCACGGCGGCCCACAGACAAACACGCGTCGCAGGTCATCTGAACATTGATTCCCGAGCACACGGATCTACTCAATATCGACGCACACATACATCAGAGCAGAGCGGGAACGGCTGACGACAGGGACGGGTCTAATGAGGAGGCCTGTCGTCCCCGCCCCCCCCCAAAAAAAAATAAAACAGGATTCCCCCTGACCCCCCTGACACCCTACTGTAGTTTGGAGCCACCCTTGTGTTATTCTATGACCCCCAAATAGAATTAGTTGGGTGAAACACTGGTTAGGTACGCTAGGCAGGTGATACCCCTGGAATCATATAATCGTCAGATCCATGACGTGAGAAGATGTCATGGGGGGGGGGGGTGTTAATGTGAGCTTGTACTGTCATTGAAAATAGCTGGAAAGATGAACGTCGTTTCAGACTGAAATCTCATTTAAGAACGTCTTCTCCGTTATAGGAGACAGAGTATGCATGAAACATATTCTTTATGGTATTTGATCAAACACCGGCGTGTTGTAAAGTGTAAGCTATTGAAATATTCCAACTGTTTACTGTGTGGCTTTTGTCAAATCGACAGCCGCACTTCCGACTAATAGCCCACAAAATAATAAAAGCCGCTCGCTGACAATAATAGCAATAATGTATTCCCTCTCATCTCATTAAACACTGGAACAAATCCACATCTCCTTTCTTCTCGCACAAGTTCTCGTTCCTTTATTGTGTTTTAACAAGCATTAATTAACGGCTGACACTACGAATCACATTTAATAATGCATGGATAACATTTTGTTCGGAACATATGGTGTACTTTATTAATATTCAACATCAACTGTCATATTAGAACCGACGGCCTCGCTCAGAAACGGGACATTTTAGGTCTGTCTGTCTGTCTGTCTGTCTGTCTGTCTGTCTGTCTGTCTGTCTGTCTGTCTGTCTGTCTGTCTGTCTGTCTGTCTGTCTGTCTGTCTGTCTGTCTGTCTGTCTGTCTGTCTGTCTGTCTGTCTGTCTGTCTGTCTGTCTGTCTGTCTGTCTGTCTGTCTGTCTGTCTCTGTCTGTGTGTGTTTTATGTTTGTATGTTTGTTCGCACGCACGTGCGAACAAACAGCCAAGGCTCCTCTGATTGGTCCGTTCCCAGAGATAAGGAGTTGGTTCACAGCCTGCCAGTGAGTATGTTCACAAATCCCATCTCCGGTTCGCCACTCCGCCAGATTGACAGGTACCAGCTTCTCGGAGAGAAATCAAGTTGTAGTGAGAAGGACTTGACATGTGTGTGTGTGTGTGTGTGTGTGTGTGTGTGTGTGTGTGTGTGTGTGTGTGTGTGTGTGTGAGTTTGTGTTAGATTGCACGTGTTCGAGCTCTTAAACACCTGTCAATTAGTTTACACGTATGCATGCGCCATGCTCAAAACCCTGATACAAGTCAAGGGAGACAACAAAACGAAAAGACCAAGGAGTCAGGCGGTGCTGACCCGGAACCTTCTCCCTCCTGTGTTAACCTCTCTGTACTTCCCGTTACGCTGCTCTGAGCCACAGCACTGTGGCACTGCGTCACCGTGTCAACGCACAACATTCATAATAGATACGGAGAGAATCACCCGCAGTGGTTCAGCTACTGTTAATTAGCCTGACGGTAGGGAGAGGAGGAAACGCTTGTGGGAAGGGAAACGACGAGCTACGCCGAGAACCACAAACGGCTCTTTAGTTGTCGTACGCCATTTGATCCGGATCACTCTCCTGGAGGTCTCAGGGTCAGGCTGGGGGTCACTGGCCTTGAGCTGTCGACCCCCCCCCCCACCCCCCGGCCCCCTCGCCATCTCTGGACAGTGATTGGCTCTTCAAAAAACAGCCAGAAAAATGCAGAGGATGAATGCGACGGCCGTCCACGCATGGGCTGTCCTTGCCCTGCACCAACGGTGCATCATGGGGACTATTTATTCCACTTCAGCCTGCCCACTGCCGCTGAGCTAGTGTTGGGAAGATTGAAAAGATACCCACACCTAGCATGTGCAAACAGCGAAAGATCTGCTTCCTCACCCTTCACCGACTCCCCTCAACAGCTGTTTTTTTTCCAAGCGATATTAACCGCAGATACGAGAACACAAAGTCGATTGCAATTTCGAGATCAGATCCTTGCAGCGATGGGTTTTGAGGGATGTTGCATCCTGTGTTTGGTGCGTTTGAGATCCCACAATAAACAAACCATGCTTCAGTTTGTTTGGTAACGTTCCTGGGCCGACAGCTTTAAGCAATCTCAGTCAAGCCGTTTGGCCCACCACCGATTTGTCCAATTTATCGAGGTAACTGGACCAAACCGAGGCACAAGGACCAAAAGAAGTAAATAGGTGTGAACGCACAATTTCCACTGAACCAGTCAAATCTGATTTCGCAGAAACCTACCGAAAGCTTTTTTCCAACACTCCATTGAATATAACAGGCTGACAAGGTCCGATGGAATCCAAGCTGCTTGGGAAATATGAACAAAAAATTATTGACACGGTATATTTCCAAAATAATCATCTGCATTTTTAACTGAAGCACCTTGACAGTTCAAAAAAAAAAAAGACTTATGATAAGTTTGTAACTTTGCCATCCAGAGTGCAGCTACAAGTTGTTGGATCGCCTCACTTTGGCAGCGTCAACATCTTTGCTTTTAAGACATTTATCAAGGAACAACTATTTTACCATTTGAAGGCCTTTGGGATCCGACCAGTTGAGCTCCTTGCTGGAAAGTCCTAACGGCGACCAACACATTTAAGCTCTTGGTCCTCCTCATCCTCCCGTTAAATCGACCCTGACTGCTTTGATATGAGAGGAGTGAGAGTGTCTGGAAGTCCCGTCGGACTGTGAACCAAACCCATCAGACACCCAGAACAACAACAACAAGCCTGACATATTTACCATAACGGCCCGTTTTTGAACTTTGCTCCAAATGAAACGCATCCATAAAATAAATGGTTTGTTCTGTGCTGTCCTTTGATGTTAGATTTGTTATTTTTTTGTTTGTTTTTTCCTCCCCCCGCTCTTTAATGATTTCTTTTGCTCCGATAATGACGGACATCATGCTGACATCTCCTTTTGCTTCATCAAGTTCCGCCGCACAATTACACGAATTTTACTTTCAATAAATTACCATCTTTGCATACATCAGTCAACTCATCCAGCTGAGGCGCGGGGAAAACAATATGCATTATTAATTTCATTGTCAGTGTGTATTTGGTTAACTTGTAAGCGACTTGGACAGCCCTGTTGCCTTGATGAGGCATTTAAAGCGCATCAGCGTTGTTGGCTATTTAAAAAGGAAATCAGCCCATGACACGATTTCACGTGCACATGTGTGCACAGACACACACACACACACACACACACACACAGACACACACACACAAAAAAGAGTGCTTTGCTTGGTACTGAGACCACAGAGGGAATATTAGCCTGTGCTGCAGTCAAAGACCCATCAAAGAGAAAGGCCTAGAAGACAGAAGCAATCAACAACCCAAGCCCAGATCAGAGGATCGAGAGGAGGGGCCAAGGGCACCTGATGGAATCCACTTCTTCAAAACACACTAAATGTTGTTGGTTTATGACAACGGCCATTTGGAAGGGCTGCATGCCCGCCTCTGAAGCGTGATGGTGTTTTTTCTGGAGAGGTAAAAGCTATTTATGCATCATTTTGTTGTTGAAACCCTTCCATCAGTGTGTATTGTTAAACGTAGTGCAGCAGCCAATCTTTGAAAATTACCTTCAAAATGGTCGGGGTTTATGGGATATTGAGTTCAGCTGTATTTGTATTTTATTTTTCTTTGAGGACAATAACAAGGGAGTTTTTAGACAAATTAAAATTGATTGGTTGGTAGTCTCTTGGCTTGGTTCACTTTTCAAAATTGATTACGGTTGTAAACCGCCACTATATATAACCAACACAGTTTTGCCAAATTGGCGACAATTTTCGCAAGTGGAGCAGCTTCGTCCCCAGGGTCCTAGTGGCTGCCTTGTTAAAAGGGCCGTTGGTTTGAGTGCATCGTTTCAGCCATGCCCATATTTGTTTGTGTTGGAGAGGTGGCTGTAGCCGAAAGAGACAAAGGTTCCACAGTAGAAGAAGAGAGAACGACACCAAGTTTGATTCTTCCAACAAAAAAATGGGCTCCATGTTTCAAATGAAACAATCTACGAATGGCAGGAAAAAAAAAAAAGATGAGAAAGGTTTCAAATAAACACATCGTCGGTTGACAGGCAAAAAAAAATAACACATTGTATGGACCAATCAGGACAAAGAAAGGTGCCTTTCCCAAAAAAAGGCACGAGGCAGCCGCAGACATTTATTCAGCCCTGAGGAAACCTGCAGGGCATCGCCATGGCAGCTCTCATCTGCTATCAGCGTTTCATCGCCCTGATGACAGCTCTTTCAGGAACACTCCCAGACAGTACTACTCTCAAACCCCGGCTCAACCCCTCTCCCAGCGTCACCCCAGGAACGTCTACAGAGGGGGGGGGGGGTCTACCATCTTGGAAACATTTCAGTTAATCATGTATTACAACTGTCCTTTATGAACTTAATTACTGAAAAAGCCAAGAGGCACTGTGGGCGTGATTAGCATACAGGGAGGACTTTGTGCGTATGCAAATCACACCGGCACCCGTCACACACACACACGCCAAAAAAAAGATGGCAGGTTGTAACGGAAAACGCTTGTGGATTTTAATTAGTGATCTGTGATAAGACACTGCTAATCAAAGCGTTGGCACGTATGTCTGCTCATCAGCGGGGGAAAAATAAAATGTGGCAGATAAAAGGAGAGGCCAGCGTGTCAGAACTATTAGCACAGGCATAGGGGCGGGTGTCCATGTAAGGCTGGGTCTTCATAAGTCACGGTCTTCATGAGTCAAGGTCTTCATGAGTCAAGGTCTTCATGAGGCTAGGTCTTCATAAGTCAAGGTCTTCATGAGGCTAGGTCTTCATAAGTCACAGTCTTCATAAGTCAAGGTCTTCATAAGTCACGGTCTTCATAAGTCAAGGTCTTCATAAGTCAAGGTCTTCATGAGGCTAGGTCTTCATAAGTCAAGGTCTTCATAAGGCTAGGTCTTCATGAGGCCAGGTCTTCATAAGTCACGGTCTTCATAAGTCACAGTTTTCATAAGTCAAGGTCTTCATGAGGCTAGGTCTTCATAAGTCAAGGTCTTCATAAGGCTAGGTCTTCATGAGGTTAGGTCTTCATAAGTCACGGTCTTCATAAGTCAAGGTCTTCATAAGTCACGGTCTTCATAAGTCTCGGTCTTCATAAGTCAAGGTCTTCATAAGTCACGGTCTTCATTAGTCAAGGTCTTCATAAGTCAATGTCTTCATGAGGCTAGGTCTTCATAAGTCACGGTCTTCATAAGTCACAGTCTTCATAAGTCAAGGTCTTCATGAGGCTAGGTCTTCATAAGTCAAGGTCTTCATGAGGCTAGGTCTTCATGAGGCTAGGTCTTCATAAGTCACGGTCTTCATAAGTCAAGGTCTTCATAAGTCTCGGTCTTCATAAGTCAAGGTCTTCATGAGGCTAGGTCTTCGTAAGGCCAGGTCTTTATAAGGCTAGGTCCTCCTAAAGCTAGGTCCTCGTAGGGTAGGTTCTCAAAAGGCAAAGGTCCTCTTAAAGCTATGTCCCCTAAGGCTAGGTCCTCCGAAGGATTGGTCCTCATAAGGGTAGGTCCTTGTCATTTTTGAATACATATATCTAACTCTTTCAATGCATCTAAATCAGTATTATGTGGTCTGTGTTTTTTACCACATCGACGCACTTGCCTTGTCATAAGTACGTCTGCATAGAACGACCACTGACCTTATTTGACAATAAAACACTCCATGAAGTGTGCTTAAAAAAAACTGCATCAGGTTCATAAAGAGCACTGTTCAAGGGGGTCCCCCACTTCAACCCCAAACCACCAAATATTTGCAGTTTGCAAGAAATCAAATCAAGCCAAACCTCCCGGGAGTCCCCGGGTTCAATCGGACGGAGATAATCGTTAATTTCCTTTCGACCTAACCGTCCACGCCATCGTGGTTTCCACAGTCCGGGCGCGCCGGGGAAAGGCGCCGAGCCATCGAGCGTGGCAGAGTGGACCAGCGCGGCGCACCCAGAGTGAGGCATCATGGGAGCTGGGACTCTGGAGTTGGCGCTTCATCTGCCAGACCTAATGATGGCATCCACCTGCTGTTTTTATGGGCACAGCTGGAGCAGCCCAGCTCCCATTTGGCCCAGAGCAGGCAATCTCTCTCACTCTCCCTGCCTCCCCCCCTCTCTCTTTTTTTGCTTTTCACAGCCATCTCCCCCCTTCTTCTCTCCCCCTCTCTCGCTGGCTGTCTGTCTGGGTACCTCTCCTGTTCTCTCGCTCTCTCTTGTTCACATCCTCTTTCCCTTTGCATCCTCTCTCCCTGTCTCTTCAACACTTCTCTCTCTCTCTCAACCGTCTCCCTCTCACTCTCTCCCTCCACCCCTCTCTGGCTGTCCCTCTCTTCTCCTCTCTGCCTTATTGCTCCCTTTTTTATTTTACCTCATCCTGTTTTCTCCCTTTCAGCCAATTTTTCCTCCCCCTCCCTTTGGCTCTCCCTCCCCCGTCCTCAGTGTCTCTCGCCCTCTCTCCCCCCTCTCCATATCATCTCTCTATTCTTTGTGGCTCATTGGCTTGATGTTCTTTTTATGGTCAACACCCAGGAGCCTGTCCTCTGAACCGGTCTGCCCTCGTGTGTTGCAGGAGGGGGGAGGGAGGGGGGGGGGGTTTGATGGGGTAGGTGGGTTGGTGGGCGGGATGGGTGGGGGGTGCACGGACTCACAAGGTGCCCAGCCGGCTGTGGAGCGGCGGGGGCGGCGTGTCACGCGGCGCCGTGATGACCTCGACCGATCGACCTTGCAGGACTCCCACCGCGCTCGCGGCTCGCCGGCGTCCGCAGCCAAGAAAACTCAGAGCCTCCCGGAAAACGCTGATTTTTCACTGGGATTGCCTCCCTGAAAGTCTCAACTTCGTACTAGGAGTCCATAGCCTTATCTTAAGAAAAATTGAAATAACTGTATGTCGGATTTTATTTATTCATATTTAGTTGTGTGAGTTTTTTGTTCATTTATGGACAGGATGATGATGAGAGACAGGGACGCAGGTGGAAGAGGAGAGAGAATGACACCTAGCATAGGGAATCAAACCTCGATCGAAATCTAAAATCGGGCATCTTTCCCTCTTCACGTGTTAGGAAATAGTTCACTTGACATTCAAACAACCTTGTGGAACCACAGGTGAGTGCGGGGCGAACTACAGCCTCGTCCTGCGGTCATCATCCACAACTCTATCGCCAGGACAACCCTTTTAGAAGCTCCTCATACATGATCCACAATCATGTATGATCGATAGGAACTATTTCTTTATGCTTTGAGCAAAAGATGGCAGTGCTTAAGAACCCCTGAGCACCCACTAGAGATCCACTCAATATCCACACAGGGAGATATTAAGACAAACCGACCACTTTCTAAATAAACTACGTACAATTCTCTCCGTGTTTAATCGAAGAGCCGCGATGATCACGTGGAGCCCCGATCAGGAGCTGTGGCGACGGGTGGTTTCAGGCAGCGCCGATCTCTGAGGAGCATCGCGGCAGGTGTTTTGCTGCACAACTCTTGACTGACTTTGCTGGAGTTTTGCACTAAAAATAGGGGCAACAAATCATGTCTCGCAGACAGGCTGAAATTACCCAACAGCGGTGAGTGAGAGAAAAAGAGAGAGAGGGAAAAAAAGAGAAAAATCACGATCGCAGCTCAGTCCCGTCAAAAACCCATGTCGTCCTCTGAGAGAGCCGTTGCCTTGACAACATGTCAATATCGCTCAGAGAGCTTCGCGGCGAGCCCCGGCACTCAGGGAAACATCACTTACACCGACCGCTTTACAACCGACACTGAAATACACAAAGACACACACACACACACACACACACGTGCACACACACACAGACGCATGAGGAACAGTTTGAGGGGAGAGACAAAACACCGTACACACAACATCTCAGCAGTTGATCTCTGAGACCACTTTTACTTTCTTTCTCTCTTTTGTTTTTTTTTTCTCAAAAGTGAGACACTTCTTTGTTGATCACTGTCAGCGCGCTTTACCGGACCAGACGGCGCTGCTGTCTAACTTTCAGAAGCGAACACCCGTCTGTCGGGAAGATCTTACGATAGACCGTTGGGGGGGGGGAGGTAGGAAAAGAAAAACGGAGGAGAAAAAAAAGGGAATCGTTCTCCGTCAGTTTAGCCCCCCAGGTTTGACTGCTTCTTAAAAGCTGTCACTCACACAGCCCCCCCCTGCCCCTGGAGGCTGTCAGGATGATTGAATACAACGTCGTATTAGCGCTGACAACTGCGGCCACACTTAAGTAGACCTGAGCGAAAACACAACGCCGGGACTTACCACACACACAGACACACACACACACACACACACACACACACTTAAACACCAAACACACACAAACAAATACCCAAATGTAAACACACACACACACACACACACACACACACACACACACACACACACACACACACACACACACACACACACACACACCTGCCAGCCCACCCAGACACACAGACTTTTCTACACATACAAACACACACCTGCACACTAACACACGCGCTTCTGAACTCACTCAGCAGCCAATCCCAGTGAAGTACGGTGATAAGAAGGATGCAGATTAGCAAAGCATTAGCTAAATTCTTTTTACATGCTAATGGTAGAATCTTGAGCTGATGGTCTTGTTTAAATGACAGTCCAACTGTGTGGTGGAGGAGACGGTAGATGGGAGGAGGAGGAGGAGGAGGCTGGGAGAGTGCATATCAGATCCCCCTCCCTCCTCCTGTTTAACCAGGCACCTTAGGGTGCTTCAGGCTACTAGTCTCTCCAAGGAGGGGAGACGAAGGAGAGCGATTTGTTCCCGGGGGCTATTACGCCCGCTGAATAAACATGAGGCTGCACCTCTGTGCGCTCACACTTGTAAAGGGGTCGGAGTTCATGTTTGCGAGAACGGCGGATCCACTTACAATCAAAATGTGTTCGGAGGACAGGCCAACTCGGCCGTTATTCTGGAGGGGGCGGTTGGTTATCCGGTGTTAATGAAGCTTGTTTGAAATGGTTTCAGAAATAGGCCTTAACAGGACTTATTGGAAATGTATTCGCGGCAATGTGAAAAGACACAGGTTGCCTCAGCAAGTTTGCAAACGTTCAGTTGGCGGTTTCTTTCGTCAAGAAGCTTGTGGTTGTTATATATATAAATATAGATATGATAAACAATATATGTATATTACATTACGTATTATAGCATTATTTATAAAGGATTTATTAATTGTTTACAGGGGCAGTCCTTTTCCTCTGCCCTTTATGTAATCATTGGCCGTCCGTCAGTCTGCTGACATTTAGGGCATTGCCGCTTGTTTGGATGCGAACGAAAACGGGAAACTGTTGATGACGAGGGCGGCGTGAAAGTGAGTCCACTGAGCCCGTATGAAAGACTTTACTTTCTACAGCACGGATACTTTGATATGCAGCATAAGCGTTTTTCACTTGCATTTTATATCCAATCCAGCTGGAGCGAAGGGGATTGCTCTGAGGTTGCCTCTTGTATGGACACACTGCATGAAGATGTTTCTTCGTGATGAGAGGATAAACAAGAGCCTTAACCATCGGCATGTTTCCCTTTGGTGGAACCAAGCACACGAGTTCAGTGTTTTCATCACACTCAAGCGCTTCCCCCAGAAGTCGGTTGGGTTTGTTTACGAAGCGGTACTTTCACGCAGACCGCCCCTCCGCAGACGGAACGCTATTCCCCTTTGCGTTTTTTTCTTTTTCTTCCATTATTAAACAAATATGATGCATGGCCGGCACGGGACAACTTTCCTCCTAATTGTTATTTCTTATCGAGGAACTTTCGTCTCCACCATTTCTTCTCCTCTCCTTGTTCCAATTAAAGAAGAAAAAGCAAATTTGTCTTTGGCCTTTCCCTCCTCGGCGTGGGTTTCCACCCGCTACTAAATCATTCAGGAGTGCTGGGCTTCTCATTAGCCCGCTTAGCTAAACTTCGGGAGAAATCAAATAAATCTGGAGTCAAAATTAAAGTGCAGCCTTGTGAGCTCATTGGCCACTTCACCTCTCTCTCTCTCTCTCTCTCTCTCTCTCTCTCTCTCTCTCTCTCTCTCTCTCTCTCTCTCTCTCTCTCTCTCTCTCTCTCTCTCTCTCTCTCTCTCTCTCTCTCTCTCTCTCTCTCTCTCTCATATAAATCAGTAGCAAAAGACCTGCAGTTTGAGATTTAAAGCACTGCAGTGTTGAAGGCAAGGCTTAAACAGACCCTAGGGCTCTTTGTACCATTTAGGGTGAGCCGAGTGCGATACCCCGATTACAATTCGCACTACCCACTGGGACTGTTTCGGAAATGTGGGAGATATTGTGTAAAACACAAAAGTTGCCACGTTGCTGATGATGAAGGAGATTTACGATGGGTGCAAACTTGTTTTTGGTGTGTTTATAGTCGGGTCGGCCGAATAAATATTCTAGTTGTGGAAGATAAGACGGTCCCCTGACCAGCAGGAGATTGTATCGGGGTAGAAAAGCTGGGGTTATCAAATAAAACAGACTGAACAATCGAAAAAGCCTCTGGCACATTCTGAATATAGAAGTATTGAATATTACTCTTGCTGTTACTGTTTTATTTGTTTTTTATCGTTCAATCCTGAGTCGATAAAGTCCTCATGCGGCTGCGGCCCATTCAGCTCTAAAGAACATTCTTTTTGATAGAGTGAGCGATGTCAAAGTGCACTGAATCAAATCGAAACCTGAGATTTTACTCTGCATTCACTCGTTTCCTAAAGAACCTTTCTCAAGTCAATGTTCAGGTTAGAGATCACGCCTTTCCAACCCCAATTAAGACCATCATTGAGTGTCGTTTTAAAAGCAGCAAAAAGCAGGTTACACTCGACTTCCCCGTACGCGTGTGTGATCAGCTTGTACCAAGGCCTGTGTCACACGTTCACAATGAAGAGGTGGAGCAAATGGACAGTACACCTATGAATACTTCTCCAGCCTCACTGCCAGGATCCCCTCTGAGAGGGACTGAGTCACACGCACACATGTGCGCTTTTGACATTTGATTACTTTTGTTTGGTTTCCCTCATTTCGTTTTTTACAACAAAGACAGCAGCCCCCCCCCTCCAGCCTACTCCCGCGCGCGCGCGCGCGCGCACGCACGCACGCACACACACACACACACACACACACACACACACACACACACACACACACACACACACACACACACACACACACACACACACACACACACACACACACACACACACACACACACACACACACACACACACACACACACACACACACTCATACACACAAAGAAATACACACACACACACACACAAAGACACGCGCACACACACACACACATGGACACAAACTTGTGCAAACAGACACACACACACACACACACACACACACACACACACACACACACACACACACAGAGACACTGATGCACACACTCACACACACACCCAGTCACACTCATTGTCAGCACGCGCCCGCTGCCTGACACGCGGCGGCGGCGGCGGCGCGCTACGTTAGCTTATGGAGAGCGACGGCGAGCCTCCGAGGTGCAGCGCTCCGCTCGGGAACCGGATCGGGCCGGTCGGATCTCGTCAGGCCCCGGGTGACGAGATGAAACAGCCGTTCAGGAGGCCCCCCTCCCCCCGTCCTCCCCCCTCTCTTCCCTCACCCACCTCCCTCCCCCCCAGCTCTCGGTGTGAGGCCCGGGACTCGGAGCAGACTTTCCGTGTGTGTGTGTGTGTGTGTGTGTGTGTGTGTGTGTGTGTGTGTGTGTGTGTGTGTGTGTGTGTGCGTGTGCGTGTGTGTGTCGGGTTTTAAGAAAAACAAAATAAATACAAAAATAATCGTATTAAAACGAAAGAAGGAAACGTTGTTAAGATTGGGCCGGAGGTGGAGGTGGAGGGAATATAGCCATGATTTATTTAGGCTGTTTACCGTTTAAGGTTTCATTTATTAATTTCGATAGGTAAACCCAAAAAGTAGAACCTTTAGAGGACGTGTGCACGTCATACAAAATCTATGGGAGAAAGACTGAGTGTGCGCGCGGGTATCAGGGAGTGTGTGTGTGAGATAGCGTGTGCGAGGGGGGGGGGGGCTCGACACTCTTTAAGATCTCTTCACCCACACACACACACACACACACAAACGCGCACACACACACGATCAAGTTCAATCCCTGTGTCTCTGCGCGGCATTTACTGCGGCGGTGAAAGAAAGTTAACCGGTGAAGACGCCAAGTTAAGACTTAAGGATCTCAAGGTGATAATTAAAGACTCCTATAATTGCTACCAGGTGAATAACACTCAATCACATTTAATTATCACTGCCGAGCGAGACGCTGGAATGTAATTACAGTGTTTTCATAGGAATATTATTTTCCAAGAGGCTTTCAGCCTTATTAGCTCCCCCTGAATGAGTGGCAGTGGCGGGGAGGAGCGAGGTGGATGGCTCTGGAGCCGCTGATTGCAGCCAGGTAGGCGACATCATCACGCGGCGAACCCGGGGCGCCACGGCGATCCCAAACAACGACACGTGCAGCACTGGAGGATGGCTGTTCGGCGTCGATACGCACACGTGGCGATCACGTCCGGGAGGCCGGCGTGTTGTGGGAGGTTCTGAAATTCCGAAATGGAATTCCCAAACTATTTCAGTGTTTGAAGGCAATTCTAAGTTCCGATTCGGAATGCCGAAATGCGCACATGAGGAAGGATTGCCGTCGGGTCTCCTGTGTGTGTGATAGTTGAGCGGGTTTTGTGCCGGGTAAAGTGAATCAGAATGCATGCCTGCCTTAATAAATATACTGTGAGGTCCATTCCCACCATGCAGTTCTAGACTAGGCACCTTTAGCACACAGGGTATACACTAGGTTTAAATTAAGGCAAGCATTAGCATTCGCCGAAATAGCTGAAGGCATGCGCGCACGTGCGAGGATAAATGCACGCACACACACACACACACACACACACACGCACAACCACAGATGCATACAATCACACATACACACACCAACACAAAGAAACCCCCATTGGCTCACCATTAAAACTTTGGCCAATTAATCAATTCTGCACATATTATACTCTGAGCACCCCAGTTCATCTGGTCCTCTCTGCTGCCTCGCTCTGCCTTTATCTCTCCCTCTCTCTTCTTTACTTTCTCAATGACAACCACTCTCACACCACCCAAACTACCCCATTTAAATCAAAGGCTGCGCCCGCAGAGGAGAGGGTGGAGGGGGGGGTGGTGTGGGTGAGGGGGGGGGGGGCAAGCGAACAACCATAAGTGTCGGCCATTAAGGGAGCCGGTAAATATATAAATAAGGCGCGATGCAAATAAGGGTGAGAGGGAGCCTACTTTGAGGCTACTTTGTACCACGGCAGCTATTCATCACGGCCGCTGAAGATGCTCTCTCTGCTGTCCTTAACTTTATGCTAATGAGGCACCATATGCAAATGAGCCTGCCCCTCCCCCCCCTCTTTTTCATTTTTTACTTAATTTTTCTCTTTTCCCTTCAGCTATGTTTACGTGTGTGTGTGTGTGTGTGTGTGTGTGTGTGTGTGTGTGTGTGTGTGTGTGTGTGTGTGTGTGTGTGTGTGTGTGTGTGTGTGTGTGTGTGTGTGTGTGTGTGTGTGTGTGTGTGTGTGTAGGAATGCGGGCACTGACTGGCTGGCGATATACGAAGGGGAATGTTTTTGTATATTTTTCCCGAGGACAGTCTGCGTGATGATGGCTCGCTCGTCTGTGGTCTCGCGGACCTCGTACAACCCCATCGCCCCCCCCCCCCCCCATCATCACACACAACCTCACACACAACAAACGCGCCTTTTATTTCCTCTTTTTATGTCGCATTAAAAGCAGTGAACGCCGTTTGCCTTTTACTGCTAATTCGGTCCTTAGAATTCAGGGTTAGTGTGCGACTCCACGCCCGGGAGTCTCAAGCCGCGCATCTCTCGCTACGTAGAACGTAAACATCCTCAAGAGAGTCGTCACGCTAGTCCCGCTCCCGAATCCCTCATAGCGAGGGGAGCGGGGCACTGTGGATGAGTCAGAAAGGGGGCTTCACCTTGTGTTATCGGCTTGAAGTTACGTCTTAAAAGTCTTAACTGACATCGTTTTAGTTCGGATTCTCCGCACCGACTCTATGGAGCACACTTAGCTTCAATAACGTCATTATTCAATGACTTATTAACCAGGCCCATCGACCTGCTTAATTCTAACCACTGCGTGCTTTAGTTTTCTTGGCCTTGGAGTTCGTCTTAATCTCATCAGCGAAGATATTGTTTTGTCTATGTAAACACGTGCGTATCTATAGAACCTTTATGTAACAGCGGCAAAGATGAGCTTTCCCCGACAGCTATGGGAGACAAGGTGAAATTTCAAAGTACGCGTGGTTCTGTCAACCTACGTGTTAACATATGCACGTCCACAGAATGTAAATGGAACAGTTGTGAAGAAGACGAGGCCAGCGACTGACTTGCCCAACAGCTGGGAGAGAATGAGGTGATATTTCAAAGTAAGAGTTGGACTGTCAAACTACTGTGTGTACTGTAGACATACATTAAACACAAGAGTCAGACTTAGCAGCCCCCCGGAAACAGACGTCCCACAACCAGTCTACTGGTTAGTGATCCTCCTGATTAAATACGTACACAACTACGGTGAAAACCCTGCCATGGCCTCATGTGAGAATACACAGACACAGACACACCCCGCATGCACTCTAAACAACTGCACAATAAACGTTATCAGCGGCGCCCTTGTCCCAGATTAGCGCATAATTTCAGCGTGAAATGCAATTAACTTCAATACTAATCTATCAGTGAACATTCGGAGGGAAAAGTCGCGGTTTGAGGCTCGCCTCGTTGTGAGCAAACGAGGTCTGAGGTCTGTGTGACATGTTGCATGTGAGGAGCTCATGTTGGGAGTCCACCTAACATTTTCAAGTGCTGACCTCTGTTTCATGGTGTTTTGACTCATCTACATTCAATTTTTGCTTTCAGCAATGATCCCAGTCACAATCTTAAGAAATGAAATATTCCCACTTAAACCTTTGATGGTCTCAGTAGTGTTCCAAAAAGAGTTTATAACCGCTTTCTACGACTTGTTGGACGGAGGCAGAGAATATGTGAAGCAAGGGATGGGTGGAGGTGAGGGGTGAGTAGAGAGAGAGAGAGAGAGAGAGAGAGAGAGAGAGAGAGAGAGAAGAGAGAGAGAGAGAGAGAGAGAAGAGAGAGAGAAGAGAGAGAGAGAGAGAGAGAGAGAGAGAGAGAGAGAGAGAGAGAGAGAGGAGAGAGAGAGAGAGAGAGAGAGAGAGAGAGAGAGAGAGAGAGAGAGGGGGGAAGTCCAACTCTGGAGTATCATCCTGCCAGACAAATACCATCAGCTATAGTCCTGCAAAAGCACATCAGGGACAAACTAAAAGAGAGGGGAACAGAGAGACACACACACACACACACACACACACACACACACACACACACACACACACACACACACACACACACACACACACACACACACACACACACACACACACAACCACTAAGAAAGGTGGGGTTAAACAGAGCGAGAGGGGGCGAGTGTCAGAGAGAAGGGAGAGAGAGAGGAGAGAGGACGGAGGACAGAGGAGAGAGGAGAGGGATGGGTATTGGGATGGGGGAGGAGGGCGTCAGGCGGACGGGGGGGTGGGGGTGGAGACTGATTGCCGCTGATCCTCACAATAAGCGTTGCCGACAGGCGGCCGGGGCGCCCCGCTCCGACACTAATTGGCGTTGAGAGGTGACCCGCGGTGCGGCGCCGGCGCTGCCTCTCCCGTCCGCCTCGCCCACGCCGACATGATCGCCCCCGACACGCCGCGGCCCTTCGCGGGGCCCCGCCGCGCGGCCACCAGGCCCCCGCCACCGGGACACCAGCACCTGACACCAGCAGCACCTGACATCGCCAGGCAGCCGGGGAGCGTCCACCGAGACGGCAGGGGGACGTGGAGAGACAGGGAGGGAGAGAGAGGAGGGGGGAGAGAGGAGGGGGAGAGAGAGGGAGAGGGAGAGAGAGGGAGAGACAGGGAGGAGGGAGAGAGAGGGAGAGACAGGAGAGAGGAGGGGAGAGGGGAGAGGAGAGAGAGAGGAGAAGGAGAGGAAGGAGGGAGAGACAGAGGCGAGAGGAACGGGAGGGGAGGGGACACGGACAGGTAGAGTGAGGAGGGGGGAGAGAGGGAAGGAAGAGAGGGAGAGACAGGGAGGGGGAGATGGGAGAGAAGAGAGGGGGAGAGAGGAGGGGGAGAGAAACATGTAGAGAAAGAGAGAGAGAGAGAGAGAGAGGAGACAGAGACATGGAGCGACAGAGAGGGAGGAAGGGAGAGGATGAGCGGAGAAAGACATATTGGAGAAGGATAACAGGGAAGGAGGGATGAAGAGAGAGAGAGAGAGAGAGAGAGAGAGAGAGAGAGAGAGAGAGAGAGAGAGAGAGAGAGAGAGAGAGAGAGAGAGAGAGAGAGAGAGAGAGAGAGAGAGAGAGAGAGAGAGAGAGAGAGAGAGAGAGAGAGAGAGAGAGAGAGAGAGATAGAAGGGGGAGGGAGAGACGGGGGGAGAGGAAAACAAAGGCAGAGAGGGATGGGGAGAGAGAGGGAAAGAGGGAGATTGATTGATTGCGAGAGACAAAGGAAGATAGATAGAAGAGGAGAGCGGAGGGATAGATAAATAGAGAGGAGAGGGTGAGAGAGATGGATAGATACAGGCAGAGGGGAGGAGTGAGGGGGGAGACGAGGTTTGGCCGCCCGAGCGGACTGAGGGAGAGGAGAGGTGACAGGAGAAAGAAGAATGGGGTGAGAGAGAGAGAGAGCGAGAA
>OLKM01000193.1:315395-350021 GCA_900291075.1 Melanogrammus aeglefinus
TGTGTGTGTGTGGCTATTGGGTATCTATATGCGTGTGAGAGACAGGGTGAATTGCGTTTGTTGTCAGCACCACCCTTTGGTGCTGAAGAGTAAAAAAGGGGCCATGTTTGAGACACTTGTTAGCTTGCATATTTATATCCTTGTGAATGTTGCGTTATGTGTTAGCATCATTAATAGCTGCTGTGTGCGTTAGGAATGTATGAAAATCATAAATAAATTGTTTAAAATGTAATAAAGTCTAAATGAAAACCAATGTTCCTACAATTCATAAAACATAATTGTTACGCTGAATGTTTGTAACTAACCCCCCAACGTCGTTTTGAAAAGAGACGTGAAATTAGAACTCTATTTCCCCTTACAGTAGGACAAAAAGCATTCCTGTTATACATGTCTGTAACACACTACCAAAACAACAATATCAGATAGAAATCCCCCCAAAATCCAAAAGAAATCTCCCCAAAATCAAAATAAACAATGACAACTGTTCAACAACACATCCAACTGAAGAGACTATTAACCAGGCCCGCCAAAATAAAAGCCCTGAAAAGTCGAAGGAGAGGAAAAAAACCCTTCTCAATTCAATAAACGTGTCTGTTCTATAACGGTAATCATCATATTTCATGCTGTCATTTCTCTTTATCTAATTGCTTGCCTTGGCAACACGCGGCCCTGTTACCATTGTGAATCCCCACCGCAGAGCACAGACAGACACACACCAATTAAAGAAGACTCCACTGCTAGTTTTAGCTACCTGCCGCAGGAGAGCCTGACAAGTTAATTCTTTGCAATTACGCCGCTTTCTCCGCCAAACAATACAACGGCACGCGCTACGACGAGCGCTATCCCACTGTGTACGCGGTCGCTCAGCGTGCGCAATTAAAAAGCACGAGAATGCTATATAGCGCTCGCGTGAGTTCCCGTGCTAGCCAGCATGCTCAAGATTGTTTTGTTGCCGTTTTTCCTCTGAACGGGGGAAAATAACGTGTGATTCTGTTGTACTCCACATCTGAGACAGCATATTGTCAGTCGGGACGGGCTGTTTGATCTCACTTTGTTTTCTGACAAGGTACAGCTTTCGAGCTCAAAGCGCTAGCGTGACAGGCTAGGATGTGAATTGATTCACAGCGATAGCGGTTAATGTCCGTTGTCCCTCGGTGATGCCTCTTAGAACATATAGCATCCATAAAAGAGACAAGGAAGGGTTGGTTGCTGGAAAGATTGTGTGCACTACGGTAGGCCTACAACATAGTGGCAAAATAAAATCTAAGATCAAAATGTAACCGACACAAATACATAATACAAATAAATGATACTACTAGGAGAACATTTCTGTACTCCTAGTAGTAAATATATATGTATTTCTTCCTGCGAAATGGTTAACATGCAGAGATTACTATTCAGATGGTTTACATGCATCCCGCCTATTAACGGTAAATGTAGTAGGCTCAAATCCCCCAAAATGTAACTGACAAAATTTGGGAGTGGAATTCCATGTGAGGAACGAATCAGCAGAGAGACCACACCCCCCTGGCTCTGGGGGAGTGGCTGGTAAGGGAGGGGGGGGGGGGGGGGGGTATTCGAGGCCTTAAAAGTTCTCACGGAGAGAGGCTGCGATGCTACGAGCATTCCCCGCGCCTTGCTAATTAGCGAGCTACCGATCAGGCACTTTTCATCGCTTTCAAGCAGCAGTGAAAAAATTAAATAAATAAAGAAGTTAACTTCCTCAACTTGAGACCAGTGCTGCCGTCTGCCCGTTGGTGCCAGAACTCAGCCGCTAATACAGTCAAAGACATCGCTAGTTTCCCTCTGGAGACTTCCCCTTTAAACCCCCCCCCACCCCACCAACACCGACACCAAACTGAAACTACTGAGTGTCTGGCAGTAGCGCCTGGCATAAGATGCTAACACCTCGCTATTAACATGTGGCTAGTCCTAGCGCCCTCCCATCTACCCCCACCCCACCTCCAGGGTCCCCCCCCCCCTCTGAAATGCTCTTCTTGCAGCTTCCACTGACAGGCTGGGCACTGGGCTTTCTAGTTAATTAAAGGGAAAAAAACATGCAGGCTTTAACTGGTGCGTGGTCGCACACCCGGCCTGCATAATAGGACGTAATTAACTTCCCCTCATCGCCGAATCACTTCAAAAGGGGTCTGCACGCTCCACACACACACACACACACACATATATGTAAAGGCACCAAGACATATACACACACATGTAGAGACACAAACATATAGACAGGCATTCACACATAGCCACACGCATCATATGCAGGCACACACACACACAAAGACAGATAATATGTGTGTATGTAATACTTGGGGGGGGTTGCACACACACACACACACACACACACACACACACACACACGCACACGCAAACACGCAAGGAGTGTATCTCTATGGCATTTTCTGTAAGAGGAGCACATAAACATACACCATGGCAGAAACTACTGGTATCCTGCAAGAACTGGCACGCACACTATCTCTTCTATAAACTCTGTTCCACGGACCCTCGCTACCCCTTGAATACTAACGGAGGCCATAACTAATTGTAACAGAGAATATGAATGAACACATTCATATTCATAAGGGTTAATCTTAACCCTTAATATATATATGTATAGAATTATACATACATACATACATGGCTATAACTGTGCAATACTGAGTTTGAATAAGTGAACCTGAATATAATGGAATTACTCTGTAATTTAGTAGGATTTAATGATAGAACCTAACAAAACATTTTGGTGACAAAACTTGAGATTAGTCATCCATTTTCCACGAGCTTTTGCTGAAACTGTGTGTGTGTTCGAATTCTCAACGCATGCGTTACTCTTGCATGTCTTTCTCTGTGTATCTCAAACACACACACACACACACACACACACACACACACACACACACACACACACACACACACACACACACACACAGCTTGTCAGAGCGATATAAGAGGAATCCCTCCCAACATGTGCCAGGTGTGTTCAGCAGCATCCTGCTCTGTGCTTCTGTCCTGGTGGTTCAAGGTGAGCCTCGGAAAACAAACTTACCCGCCAGTGACAAAGAGGACTTCATTCTCACTGCATACATTTCGTATCGTATGCTACGTCTTATTTGTGGTGCCTCGGCAACGAATACTATGTTTTCTATGCCAATAAAAGCATCGGCCAAAATATCAGCGAGAGCGAAAGAGAGAGATATCAAAAAAAGGGGGAAAGAGAGAGTGAGAGAAAGAGAGACATACAGACAGAGAGAGACATACAGACCCACAGACAGAGAGAGCGAGAGCGAGAGCGAGAGAGAGAGAGAGAGAGAGAGAAAGAGACATACAGACCCACAGACAGAGAGAGCGAGAGAGAGCGAGAGAGAGAGAGAGAGAGAGAGAGAGAGATGAAAAGAGGAGGGTGAGAGAGAGCGAGAGGAGAGAGAGGGAGGGGGAGAGGGAGACAGACTCAACAGTCGGGCAGCAACCCAAGGTTGTCGGCCATATTGGGGTGAACGGTGCAGCCCCTCTGTGTTATTTATTCACGTCTGCTCACTCCTTCCTGACGTTGGACCCTTTCAAGCCCCCCCAAACCCTCCTCCCCCCCCCCCCCCCCCCCCCACACACACACACACACAAACACACACCCGTCCCCCCTCCCCGTCCCTCTGTGTGTTCCTGCCTCGCCGACGGCAACCTGCCAAACAGGAAGCGTGTGTCTGCTCGCATCAGGTGTGAAGCGCGGGCTCTCCGAGCAACACAACACGCACACACTCCCCGCGCCGAGTTGTGTCCTAAACTGACTGCAACTGGGGAAAGAAAACACACGTCAAGACGCCTGATGGGCTAGGGGGGGGACGTCGAACACCACGGATACGCAGTGTTGTGCAGCGGTCATCACTTTCGAACACGTTGTGTGTTCACTGTTTTGTGCCGTTGAGTCATGCAGCAGATTCAGCCTCTGTCCCTGTCAGACGTCTCACAGTGCGCTCAGGTACAGAGTCGCTGAGCAGCAGGTAAAGGCTCAGTTACGGCTCCACGTCTACACAGCGCAGTGACACGCAGGACGTGCTTCAACGCAGGCCTGAACCGGTTCTGCGTCGGGCTTTGGTGAGCGGACCAATCGGGGCCTTTGCTGCTGCGTCGCCTCGACGCAAGGTTACAACTTTTGGGAGGCGCACGTCAGGACGCAAGGTGTGCATCCGCAAGGAGGTAAAGGGTCCGTAAGCGCCCCTTGCGTTGTGTCGACGTGGAACCATAACTAAGACCTTTAGGGCTCTGGGGGGCGCCTTGCTCAAAGGAAGCACTCCACCGGGGGTTTCGAACGCACAACCGCACCGCTGGGTGTCGACCCCCTCGACAACCCCGCCCTGCGACGGAACCGTAGAGACACAAAACAGATCCGTACCCGGGGCGGTCCTGCTGAGGAACCTATCATTATGGGATGCGGGGAGTAGTGTGTGGATGTATAGGAGTGTGGTGTGAGGGTATAGCTGGTGAGCAGTGGAGGTGAGGAAACCCAACAGACGGGCAGGGGGGGGGCTGAGTGTAACACACACTGGCAGCGGGGTGGGGGGGGGGGGGGGGCGGGGGTCTTGCAGGAGCGTGCCTTTTTTCTGCATGCATGCGAGACCCCACAGACACACACACGCATAGAGACACATACACATCATGGGTCAACATGGTGTGTGTGTGTGCACACCCCCGCTTACATTGTCAACACATGTCCTCGACAACGTTGCTTGTAGATCCACACACACACTCACACACACACACACACACACACACACACACACACACACACACACAGAGTGAACGGTTGCCACGTCGCAGTTGCTTGTCTCTGGACGGGCGCCACGGTAACGCTGGATCTACATGTGTGCTAATTAGACTGGAAGAAATGACTGCTCACTGCAGTGAAGACGGCCAGATGTGCCCGCCCCCCCACCCCCACACAAACACACACTGACACAAACACGTACACACACCAACACACTAACATACACTCACCGCGGCGTACGCGCATTTACACACACACACACAACCAAGCACACACTCAAACACATGACATACAAACATACACAGACACACACGCACAAACACACACACACAGACACACACACACACACACATTGACGTGCACGCACAATATCCAAATATACAAATGCATTTCGCAGATGAAGAGAAAGAGAAGGCGAGCGTTCACTGTGTGTGTGTGTGTGTGTGTGTGTGTGTGTGTGTGTGTGTGTGTGTGTGTGTGTGTGTGGTGTGTGTGTGTGTTGTGTGTGTGTGTGTGTGTGTGTGTGTGTGTGTGTGTTGGGGAGGGGGGGGGGGGCAGTGGACGGTAATGTGTGAGGGTGTCCCCCATCACACCGTGTCAGAAGACACACCTCGACAGCCGTGGCTTCTGTCACAAGAGATTTGGACCACGTCACGCACCCTGGCCCTCCCCTCTCCCCCCTCCCCCTGCCTCCCCTCCTCTCCCCTGCCTCCCCCCTCCCCCTCCCCCGCCTGAGCGCCCCAGTCCGTCTCACATCCAGTCACGTTTGTTTGTCTGTGTATGTATGTATGTTTGCATGAACGTATGAGTGCATGTGAGTGAGTGAGTGAGTGAGTGAACGAGTAAGTGCATTGTAGGGGTTGACGTATTGGTTGACGTGGTGGTGGTGGTGGTGGTGGTGGGGGGGGGGTGCATGGTGCAAGCAGACATTATAAGGGTTTATAAAAGCCGGTGTCTTACTCTGGTTTAGCATCAAAGCCTTTGCTATTTTTCGACCACTCCTGATTTGCATAGACAATGTGGCGCCCTTTGAAAGGAAAAAAAAGGACTGTATGGACGCATGTGTGTAGCGTTCATTAATGTAAAGAGTGTGAGTGTGTAAAGAGTAAAGAGTGTGTGTGTGTGTGTGTGTGTGTGTGTGTGTGTGTGTGTGTGTGTGTGTGTGTGTGTGTGTGTGTGTGTGTGTGTGTGTGTGTGTGTGTGTGTGTGTGTGTGTGTGTGTGTGTGTTCCTGACAGGGTCATTAGCATTAAAACACCCCCTCAGAGTTTTCTCCATAATAGTCCAAAATCAGCAGTGGCCTTGTAATAATAGCGGTTCATCCTGTGTTGTTCCTGCCATAGGACCCCGACACACACACACAGACACACACACACACACACACACACACACACACACACACACACACACACACACACACACACACACACACACACACACACACACACACACACACACACACACACACACACACACACACACACACACACACACACACACACACACACACACACACAACTAGCACCACCACCTCCACCACCCATCTCCTGCCAAACTCCCCCCTTTGATGTCTCCACCGGCGGGACGCGGGGCGAACATAGCCCAGCCGTGAGGTCTGTGTAATCACACCCTACGCTCGGTCTTTTAAAGTGGGGACTGTGAATTTGCACTTCACCCGTTTAGCTAACAGAACCACGTGCGACAATATTGAGCTTTTAACGCGATGACTAGCGCTCAGTATTCTCTAAGCCTTTGAGCTCTCAGCGGTGTTGATCTTTTTACTGGGAGGTGGTGGAGAAGTGGTTTGCTGGGGACGGGCTCCTGGAAGTGAGGCCTGGGTGGAAAGTGTTGGAATATGCCCAGGAAGGAGGATGGTTTGCGTCCCAGAGATGTGATGAAAAACGCCTGCGCAATGTCAGGATTTCTTGGAAGCCGAATACCGACCAGGGAAAGCAAATCTAATCGCTCCGTTTTTTTTTTGCTCGAATCTGTTAAAACGTTGAATGATGTATCTTCTTTAAAAGGCTCGGACATGCCTGACTAAATTCATAAATGTTATAATAATAATAATAATAATAATAATAATAATAATAATAATAATAACACAAATAAAATGTATGGTTGTTCAGGTTGTGGTTTGTCATTTAAAAAAAAAAGAAAATAATCTGACTACAAATATTTACACACACGCAAAATAAATCAATCCATTAAGTATTATCCTAAAATAGATGAATTATAATGTTAATATTCATGTGTGCTCGTCACATTGTCATGTTGTCATGTTTACTGTGTGTGTGTTTGAGGTAGATGTGACTGTGACTCATAGCCCCACCAGCCAATCCCGTGCAAGAACACAACCAGGCCTATCTGAGTCTTGTGCTGGGTGATTTGCTCGGACAATGTGGACAAAGGCCCCCCCCGGCATGATGTTACATGAATTTCTTTCATTTATTGCTTTCCTTGTCTGTATTTGTGCATCTTTCACACTGTTTTTTTTTTATTTTTTAATCTCACGTGGCCAGTGGACATTAACATATCTGTATTTTTGCTATGTTTCATTCTTTTATGTTTACCTTTTCTTGTCACATTAGGTTTAATTGTAATGTGGTTTCAACACATTCATAACACACCAACATGAGGGAATGGAAGGCATTTGAATAATCATGAGGCCGCGTGTACACAATTTGATCTGCTGGAAGTCATTTGAATATTGGATAAACAGAGCAAATAGCTAAACATTGATAATTACAGGTCTAAATCAGGATTATACTGGGATTTAAAAAGGTGTTAATGGATGTATAGAAGGCCTTACTGGTGTACGGCTGTTGTGAGTTCAAACTACAAATCGCAGGCTAATAAAATAAAAACAGTAGAAATGGCTACAAAATAATACGACTGCTATGCACCCAAAAGCAAGTGCTTTAAAAGGAACCCATTATACACATAGGGACACACACACACACACACACACACACACACACACACACACACACACACACACACACACACACACACACACCAAACAGACCACTCTTTGGAGTCGCATGGTATAGGCCGAACTCACAGATAAAATTACCCGTTAAAAAAAACATCAAAGCCGTGAGGAGCACCGTGTGTGTGTGTGTGTGTCAGTGTGTGTCAGTGTGTGTCTGTGCGTGCCTGTACTTGTGTGCGTGTGTGTGAGCAACACAACAACAACAACAACACACCGGCGCTCCCGAGGCGTCTCCAACCCTCTGCAGCCGACGAAGAGGAAATCATCCAATTTGGATAAAGAGCGTCGAAAGAGCGGCGAGAAAGACCTCAGCTGGAGGAGCAGAAGGAAAGAACGAGGAAGAAGGGAAGAGAAAGAAAGAAGAAAGACAAGAAAAAAGAAGAAACGAGCGAGAGAAAAGAGAAGAGATTTCAAAAAAAGTTCCAATTACAAGTAATTACCACTTTTCTGGCTGTGGACATGGTGGAATGATTTGATTCCCTTTCAGGGAGGAGGTCTGGTTTAGCTCAGCGGCGACGTATCCCTCTGCCTCGCGTTAGCTCTTGGCCGCCGCGGTGGACGGGGCCATCCCTTCGGCGCAGATGAAGGCGGCTGTGGGGGGTGGGGTGGGGGGGGGTGGGGTGGGGGGATCGGGTGGAGGAGACGCGCGGGACGCCGTCCTGGCTGTAAATCACAGGAGGTGGCGTGGAGACGAAGGGGGGGTTTGGGGGAGTGGGAGGGGAGGGTGGAAGGTACGTGCCACGGTGGCCATTTTATGGAACTGACGTTGGAAGCCATCAAATAAGGAGGCGGAGGAAGGGCGTGTGAGCTATAGTGGGGATAGCCGCTGGAAACGCTGTGTATATATTTATACATCTCAGGTTACAGTCGCTCGTTGCTATGGTTTCTTTTTTTTTGGGGGGGGGGGGGGGGGCGGTGAAAACCGAACAGAAGACAAATTGTGTGGGCCTTTTTTTTCGCTGGATGAAAAATTGTGAAACCTTAAAAAGACAATTCCAATTTGGCGACACTGTTGTTCTCCTGCTCACAAGTATTGTGCTCAACAGATGCGGCTGAACGGTGCCAACGGACCTCCGATGTGATCCAGAAAACACCACAACACATTTAACAAAACAAAAGCTTCCCGCAGCTATCCTTTTGCTTCAGCTTCAGCCGGCACAGGATTCTCCTTCTCAAAATGCACAGGGCCAGCTTTTCTTTTATTCACTTCACAATCAATCCACTAGCAACAAAAGTCCTACTCAAGCGCAGTAGCAACCCCCTAAATAACATCTCACTGTACGAAACCAACGTTAGCCATTCTGTTGGGGGGGGAAGGATAAAGCAGTTTCAATGGTGTAGGACCCTTCAGTGTCTACACCTGCTCCTCAACGACCACAGTGACGCAAGTCCCTCCGGAGAAAAGCAACCAATCGCGGGCACTTCTGACACATTTCCCCCCCTATCCATACGCCAACCATAAGTGTACCTACACAAATATCACAGTATCACATCTACGATGACCTGGCCTTTAAGCGGTCACAGGGTGGCCTTGTTCTGCTGTGAAGCCTTTCTATGTGACGTGTATGGTGTGGAACAGCAAAAACAGCAGATATACCACAAATACAGCCAGCGTGAGGACACTCGCCGGCCCCCCTGCTGAGAGAGAACATGGCAAACAGCGACTTTATTTTTTTTTCCGTAAGCAAGACGCGACCCCTCTTACGTGAAAGGCCAACAAAAGCTCAAGGGACAGGCAGGGAACGTCTGTCTATTTCAGGTACCTCTCACACGCACACACAGCGTCTCAAACACACACGCACAACACACACACACACGTGCACGCCTGCACACACGGATACAGTTCTAATCCAGCTGGTCGTTTTATGGTTCACACTCACACATGACAAGGCATTGATTCTCTCTCTCCCCATCTGTATGTGTCTCTCTCTCCCTCCCTCTCTCCCTCCCTCCCTCTCTCAGACAGAACGCCGTGGAGAAATCCATTAAGCCGACACTTCTCGTTTCCAGTGACTGACGGAACTTGACGGGCGAGCAAGGCACCCTCTCTCTCGCTGTATCTCTCTCTCCCTCTCTCTCCCTCTCTCTCTCCCTCACTCTCTCCCTTGACTGACAGCTCGACAGTTAAACAAGGCCTGCGGTGGCAGTTATAGTTTAAAACACTTTCAATTACCCGAGTCAAACAAAGCACGCCAACACACGCACCGCCACGGTCGATCCTCTGCCGAGGCGCACGCCCACACCCCCCTAAAAACACCCCCCGCTGGTAGGGTCCACTTTATACTCCTGCCTCTCTGGCTGGATATAGACCCTACCACGATACAGTGAAGGGGGGGGGGGGGGGTCTTCCAACTTGTGCTCTTGGTGGCTTCACGCCCTGACAAATACCGCCACCATTTTTACTTAGTGTTTTGTCACGTTGTTGACGGTGTTGACAGCGTTTTACCCCGTTTGAATGGGTGGGTTTTATTTCACACAGACAGATATTAAATGAGAGGTTGGGGAGAATCCTTTTGAATATGTGTTTTTAGATGAAGCTGAGGCTTTGTGTTCCCCTTCTGCTGAATCACTAGTAAATAAGTATGTAACTTTTTGTTTGAGGGTTTTATTTGAACAAATGTAAAGACCTTTCCAACATAATTGTACAGAGTTCTAGATTTTGGAAATTAGTTCAGCATTTACACCACTTTCCCATTTGATTTGTGTGTGTAGGTGTGTGTGTGTGTGTGTGTGTGTGTGTGTGTGGTGTGTGTGTGTGTGTGTGTGTGTGTGTGTGTGTGTGTGTGTGTGTGTGTGTGTGTGTGTGTGTGTGTGTGTGTGTGTGTGTGTGTGTGTGTGTGTGTTGTAGGAAACAATGGATTTGGATTTAGATGGGAAAATAAACAAACTGATTAACACACAGATTAAATTAAATTAAGAACACGTGCAGTATTTTAAGACATATGTGGAAAATGGTTTGGAATAATTAGGCTACATCTTTATGAGAGTGTGTGCGTGTATATATATATATATATATATATATATATATATATATATATATAAAGACGTAGCTTAATTATTCCAAACCTTTTTCCACATATCTAAAAATACTGCTTGTGTTAAGTTCATTATATATATATATATACACACACACACATATATAACATACACGTACGTGTGTGTGTGTGTGTGTGTGTGTGTGTGTGTGTGTGTGTGTGTGTGTGTGTGTGTGTGTGTGTGTGTGTGTGTGTGTGTGTGTGTGTGTGTGTGTGTGTGTGTGTGTGTGTGTGATGAAAATGTTAAAGAAGTTGTACACATTTCACATCAACAGCAAGATCTTCACAAAACATTCACAACAACAGGCAAGTTATGTTTTACACCAAAAGTTTGCACTAAACAAAATGCAAGCAAAGAAACTGTTAATAGACTTTTAGTATTATCTCGATTATAGAATAGAAAAAACAGCAACAAAATAAAACAACAAAAATAATTTCAGTTAAGACCCATATAAAATATCCAGAAATAGTGCCTTCTATATATCCCATGAAACACCTAGAACTTCCACATCCATGCCGACCATACATCTTAATCCATGCCGAAGGCTAGATGATGATAGCGTGTGGAAAAACAAAAAGCTGGAGAGAGAGAGAGAGAGAGCGAGAGTGAGAGCGAGAGAGAGAGAGAGATTTCCAAAAGAGGATTCCTATCAAAGGAAGCACAATGTAATTTCTTCTGCAAATGGTGTGCAGGGGCTTCCAGAGCAGAGGAAAATAATAAAAAGAGAAAAACCCAGTAATTCCACACCAGACCATGGTAGATAGGACGATGTTGGAAAGGAGAAGGAATTTTGCCTCAGCTGAGTGACATTAACTAGTATTTACTTTTGTGTTGCAGGAACTGATAACAAAGTTCAGAAACATAAATACTTCCATGTTTCTCTTTTGCACGTGCAGTGTTTGATAAACCCAGCAGTGGCCCAGCGCCTCCGCTGGTTCACTGGCGCCATTGCAGTCAGCCAGGGGAAAAAAAACGTATAGGATTTGTTTTTTGTTAGAATTTGAATTTATGTTGATGCTCCAAATGCTGTTGGTTTTATTTAAAAGACATGCATATATGTATGCGTAGTTATAATTACCATTCAAGAAATATTGTGGGAAAAGACAGCAAAATAGTGCTAGTGTATAGTATAAACTTTAGTTTACTAAACAGTAGAAATGCATGATGGTGCTGTAGGTGGCCTTATCTCATCAATGGCTTGAAACCAACGTACATGTTGGAAGCAGAAAGAGAAACAGGAGCACAACAGGTGGCCTTATAACATAATGTAGCCTACATGTTTGATTGCCTGGAACAGAAGCAACAGTATTACGAAACATTATTGCCAAGAAAATGTGGCATTAATGCACTGTGCACACACACAACATGGCATACCTCACACACACAACATGGCGTACCTCACACACACCTCAGCACAACTGCTGGGTATGTGTGAACATTTGGATATATTTTTAACGTCGAAAAATGTTTCAACAAAATACTGCATTTACAGCATGAACAAGTTGTTGATTAATACGTGCAAATAAAGAAATAAAACTATTCATTATGTTTCATAGATTTTTTGCCAAATCTGTTTGGTTTTCACTCTGCCCACCCCACTCCTGGGGGCAGATGTTGGCATATTGGCACCCGTTTCTCACGCCTCTTAAACACTCTGTACATCTTATACGTCACCCTAAGGAGCGTGCACGGCCATCTGCCGTTAATAGCCACCAGCCCGGTGTCCGATGGCGCTTCGGGTTTCACCGCATGTAGCCACCCATTAGCAGGGGAGCATCGATGGGGCGAGAGACCGGCCACTAGATGGCTGGGGGGGGGGAGGGGGGGGGGGGGACAGGTGGACATGACTGAGCCTCTCTCTCTCACCGTCTCTCTCTCTCTCTCTCTCATTCTCTCTCTGTCAATACAGGCAGGCGCCACGTGCAAATAGTGCCGGACACACCATGTAAAGTGATTCTACAACCCCCCCCCCCAAACCCATCACCATGTCCACCATACACCCCTAACAACAAGCATTGATTTTCTCTACCTACACCACCCCCCCCCCCACTTCCCTCCATCTAGTTGGCGTTTAATCTAACATGGTCTCCTCTCAGAGCGGGACACGGACTAGCATGTCGCACTCATCGATTAGACACAGAGAGAGAGAGAGGCAGAGAGAGAGAGAGAGAGAGAGAGAGGCGAGAGAGAGAGAGAGAGAGAGAGAGAGAGAAGAGAGCAGAGAGAGAGAGAGAGAGAGAGAGAGAGAGAGAGAGAGAGAGAGAGAGAGAGAGAGAGAGAGAGAGAGAGAGAGAGAGAGAGAGAGAGAGAGAGAGAGAGAGAGAGAGAGAGAGAGAGAGAGAGAGAGAGAGAGAGAGAGAGAGGACACACACACATACACAGAGGGAGAGAGCGAGAGAGAGAGAGAGAGACAACAGCAGACTGGACATGCCGTCGAGAAGTTTAATCTGACCTCAGACACGTCTCAGTCAAGAGATGTCAACCCAAATCAGTGTGATACACAGGAATACATTTTTCTACACACACATATAATGCACTATACTCATAGATATAGTGTATTGCCAACTGCGCACACACACACACACACACACACACACACACACACACACACACACACACACACACACACACACACACACACACACACACACACACACACACACACACAGATGTAGTGTATTGTAAACCACCCACACACACACACACCTGCACACTCCAGCACTGGGCTGTGAGCCGTTGTGACCAGAGCCCGTACAGACACAGATCAGGCACAGCCAAGGTGGCCGGTCCCAATGAACCGTCCTCACTGGAGATGGCTCTTACAGATGGGCCTCTCTGCTCCACCTACAGGACGCTGCTCCACCCTCCTCCTCCTCACAGCGACGGCTCCTCCTGGCATTCACCACACGACGACAAACCCCCCAAACCCTCTCTGGGACCGGGTGGCTCTACGCTGCCATCTAGTTTGTATCGTATTATTTTAAGACAACGAAGTCTGGAGAAAACGGATGGGCCGAGATACCGGGTGGAAAAAAAAAAAAAAAAAAAAATCAAAGCAATCTGAAATAAGCCGCTTTTGAATAACATTTGGCTGCATCGAGTCATCCATCATGAGAAACACAATTAGAAATGTATATGAGGATTACTAAAACGTAGCAGCGCCGGCCTTAATCTGCTCATTACTTTAAGACCAAAAAGTACAGTATTCCTCTCCCGCCTAATGATTCCCCTCCTAGGCAGCGTCCCCGCGTGATGAATAAATAAATCTGAATAAATACATTATCAAACCTCTTCACTCCTGGCTTATTGTTTACACAACATGGTGATTTGACCAACGGTGCCGTGATCAAAACACTGCGAGTATCTCTTGCCCATAATCCCCCTCTTTTGTCTCTGACAAGCCCCCCCCCCCCCCCCCACTCTGACAGGGCACTGAGTTTTAAATACTGCTGTATGCAAATCCCTGCATCCAATTTGCATTATTAAATATTTTTTATCCAAGGCGTTCATTCACTCCAATCGCAGCTTCAGTCGCTCTTGTCAATCTTGTCTTGAGTATTATTTTCCCTCCATGGTTTTTAAAAGGTAAATAGGACGTACTAGATGGGGGGGATTGGAATTATTTTTTTAATTACGTTCTTATATTTAAATGAGCTTTAATTAAAGTAGGAAAAAACGATTTTCTTAATGTATGTGAGCAGCATCGCCTGTAAAGTGCCAATTATCTATCTATTCTGTGGGAAAAAGCCTTGTTTGAATGTGCAAAGCACATTTTCACCACGGTCAACTTTATGAGGCAATCTTTGCGATAAACAGATCACATCATTAAGCCAGCCAGTGCAGCCAGTGCACATGGCTGGATTCACGCTTTCCCACCAAGTTCAATTCTCCCTACCATACGTTACATAGCCTACAGGCCTACCTTTTACTCGTCTCCAGCAATGGCCGGTTCCCGGCAGGCAAAAGAAGATAAAGAATATATGAAACCCCTTGCATCACCGTTAACTATTATTAACAGTGGAAACGGAGGAAAACGCAGTTCATATCCTGGTATATTTTCTAATTTATTCATCCCAGCCTTCATTTTATTTATTTTTTCCACCACCACATCGTAGGACGAAACATAAAACAACAACACAAACATTTCATCTGTGACTGCGTTTCATCCCTCTCTCACATGAATAAATAACCACGGTATATAGATTGTGTTTCCACCGCACATCAAACGCTGGCACGGTTGCTCTTGACGAGGCCGGCAATTAACTATCTCTTTCACTCCCGATTCAAACTACGGGAAAAAAAAAGAGTAAGAAATGATCAAGGCTCGGTTGGTATCCACACAGATGATGCATAATTAATGTGGCTGCTACAAAATACCGTTCTGTTGCCGTTCTGTTCGTTCACTCGGCTAATTCATCGGACTAACGTATCCCCGAGGGGGTGAGCCCGGGGTAATCAAGCCTGACCCCGGATTGATCTGGAAGCACCTCGGCCCGGACCGAGACCGAGGGAGCCGCGGTTGGACGGCTAGCTGGAGCGGGGCAGAACCTCTGAGGACCCATCCGGGGGGGGGGGGGGGGGGTCGTCTCGCTGACCGCCGCGGGTCAGAGGGCACACTCAACCCCCATTGGTTCAAAATAAACTGAACCGACCAGGTTTATAAAATGGTGGGGATTAGTGTGGGGATCGTATTGACATTCACACGTTCATATTAGGTCATATGATGTGCATGATATAACTTTTAGATACATGTATTTTTTATATACAAGGAAAATATAGTTCAGGGAGAGTAGAGTAACAAAAAGTTGAGGTTCATTATCACATGCAAATACATAAACACACACACACACACACACACACACACACACACACACACACACACACACACACACACACACACACACACACACACACACACACACACACACACACACACACACACACACACACACACACACACACACACACACACACACGTCTCTGTGAAAGTATTTACAGGAGAAAGCCAAACATGTAAAATCCCCACAAATACAAAATCTAGATGATACACTTGTAATACACCAACATTGTTAACTGTCACAGCTAAACAAGTATATACTGTATAGAATTGTTGACGCAAAAGATATGACAAAATCTCATATATATGTATAGATATAACTATATATAGATATGTAGACCATTTTGGCTTATCTTCCATGTTATTCTAATCAATTTCAGAAATAGAAGAATTGTTTTAAACTGAGCTGTAGCATTTACCACACACACTAAGGCCCCATGGATACCAAAGCCCTCCGCCCCCCCCTGGTACGTCAAAACCAACCTAAAGACATCACTAGAGACATGGCATGCACCGCGAACATTAACAACCACCAACACAGCTACGATGGCAGCAAAAGCCTAAGACACTAAAGGTCTATTGAAAACACTGAACCGCAAATGCAGAGAATCCAGCGACCAGCAGATCCCGTTAATAACAACAAGACTCCCTTTGCCCCTCGTTCCCCCGCGGGGAGGACATAAGACAGGGGCTCGGGTGGAAATGACTCCCTGGAAACAGGGGCCATTTTCACACTACAGCACAAACAGACTAGTGCTGAATACAGGAGACGTAACTTACCCTCTGTCTGAGAGACGGGGGATGACCAGGATATCTTGACCCGCTGCCTCGGTCGACACCAGCCACCACGGAAGTAGTCATTCCAATCTATTAGGGAAGACATTGGCTTTCAAAGAAACACACACATTTTGGCAAGGCAAGACTGTAACGTTCTTTAGGTAGATAATTTAAGTCTGTTTTGGTATTCTATTTTTAAATATTTTTAGGGTATTCATATTTTCATACAATGAAGTTACACATTTATGTTAAATGTCTTTGATCTAAAATACTGTACTAAAAATAGTATCAGCATTATATAATACAATAATTTAGTTTTAGAATTCATGGCATCCGCACGCACTCACGCACGCACGCACGCACGCACGCACGCAGACAGACAGACAGACAGACAGAGACAAACACACACACACACACACACACTTTCTAAAGGGGGTTCTGCATAAACGAGCATTGGAAGAAGTAGGATGGCGCCGTCTACTGATCATTGAATGATTTCATAGGATATTAGGTGGTTCAAATCACAACAGAGCTGTCGTTTGCTATTTGACAAGCATAAAGAAGCAAACGTTAAGCTCTTATCGAATCAATTCAAAATAGGCTTACATAATTCAGATATGAAACGTTTATTAAAAGTCACGACAAACATATTAGGCCTATAATGTCGTCATGTTGAATGTTTGGAGTAGGCCTATTCTGTTCAAAATGTTTTGTAATAGGCCTACATACCTTGAGTCTCACGTGTCTTGTTAGATGTTTTGCATCATCCAAAAACTAATGAACCACATTAAACCAGCTAGTTTAACCTTCGTCAAGACCTAAATTAGTGCGACCGGCTGGTTTCACGCGGGGTGAAACATCAAGTCGTTCAACATATTCTACGGTCCATTAGCGCCATCTGCTGGTGAATCGTGTACAACGACCACAGTGGCACTGCTAGACGACCACCCTAATCCTTCTGCTGAAATACACGGAGGACTGGGTTTCAATGTCACCTTACCGTTAAACCAATCGTCACACCCACAATATAAAGAAAAAGAGTATTACAATGTTCAAACGCGATTTGGTACCCGTATCTTTGCGGAACAAACGACATTAACAAACAAGAAAATGCAGTGGTTGAGTAGCGCCATCTAGTGATATAAAAGCAGAATAGACGTAGGCCAATGTACTCGTTCTAAAACGACAAAAACAAACACAGTGGTACCATTTATGTTGTAAGACAAAAAAAACAAAAACCGAAAACCAACAGTGGTAGCCAGGCCAATGGTGTCAGAAGCATTTTGAATGCGCGTTCATGGTCCTGGTGATGATGCTCACGCTTACGAGCGACCGCTCATGTGCACTGCGTTGGAAATCTAAAAGTTCTTCACAGCAGTTTTTTTATCCGATAAAAAACAGTCAGAACTAAACAAGTTAATAGGATCAGTTTCAAGTTTGCATGCCTTTATTTCCTTGACGCCTATGACCTACTATCGTTTTGCTTTTATTTATGTGAAGCACATCGCCACTGTATGGAAGGCAACACTTGCCCTTATGTAGAGCTGGTTTACCAGTAGGCCTACACAACATTTAAAAGTGAGCAAAGCCGATGCCAACAGATGGTTACAACGTCAATCAGTAGCAAAGTAGCCTATGTGATATGATGGTTGATTCTTTTATATTGAGTAAAATGTTCATGTTCCGCCACGTTCATGTGCGTCACTAGTAAACCATACGTCACCAAATGGGCAACTCTGCAACTCTCAAAATCTGGCCCCAGTTGCTCAACAGAAGTAGAATCATGAGGTGTTCTTCACGAGAACTTTCCGACGTAGAAAAATCGTTTTCCCCATAATTTCAAGCGATGTGAACGCACCATGAGTGTGGGTGTGACATACTTGGCGGGGGTTCTGGTAGCCTGGTCCTAGCCATGGACATATTAGAGAGTGGACAGCGGATTCCAACATGGCGCCAATTCATTCCTATAAAAACTGCTCAATGTCGCAGGGCAACGTCAAGAATAGATTTGCTTCCGCATCATGGGAGCCTAGCCACGCCCTAGTTCATGACGTACCGGATGCAGAAATATTCATTGTTTTCTAGCATTGTTAGCATTGTAGCATCATAAGCGAGAGGACTAAGCGACAGTCACATTGTTTTGCCGAATACTTCATAAATATGAAAGATTGCTCCATATAACACCAACAACATAGTACATGCATGTAGGCCTAGAAAAAAAATATATTTCAATGTTATTGCTTAAGAAACAGATTCCTTCCAACTATTTATAAAAATTTGCAATCAATAATAAATGGTTACATATCGATCAGCAACGAGGTTGGAGTAGCCTACCCACATAAATAATTGTAATACACCAACATTGTTAACTGTCACAGCTAAACAAGCAAAAACAAGAAAAAATAAATAGGCCTACTAACGCACCTGAAATGTTAATTAGGCTATTAACAATATTATGAAAATGATACTGTAATGCAACCATTCTTTGTTTTTGGATCTTTTGAATAAATGGATCAATACATGGTGAATCGCAATGATCGCGGAACGTGAGAGTCATTGAGCAGCAGCTGAACCAGTCTAAAAATCCCTTTATCACTAAAACACTTTTAGTGATAAAAAGTCACCACAGTAACTAAGAACCATGAACGTCATTCATGCTGCTAAGTAAAAGGAAAAACCTTGGATACGAGAAGTTAACGGAGCCATGCACCAGGCCCTCTCGAATGCCAGGCCGAAAAAAACATGTTTCACTACGACTCCTTTCAGCTGCCCACCCCTCCTTCTCCAGCAAAAAATAATAACATAAAACGGCTAATAAAACGCTTGATTTAATTGTGAGGCAATGGAAGAACGCTGGACTAGTAGACCAGTCATGCACTAATATTTTTGATGGAAAATGTGGGGGGGTCCAAACTAAAACAATTTTAAGGTGAGGGGAACATGACCCCCTCCCCCTGCCTATAAAGGCACACGTTCCAACTATAGGCCTATTCATGAAAATAATCCCTACATTTTCACAAATCAATCTAGGATTTCTTCAAAGGCCTTTGGATGAGTTTATCATTGCTGTAAATATTAGGACATTTTTAAATGAATTGTCCTCATTCTGATTCTGATGAGTCAGCAGGAGTTACCTGAGAGATGTGCTGCTGCAGACATTTCTTCGTGCTCATCAGAAGCTTCATATATTCCCCCTCCCATCACAGACAGAGCTAAAATAGATCCCAGCTCTCTGATGAAGCTTACCGGATCGAATTGGTACACGAACATGTAAAGAAAGGGGATAAAAACTCAACTCAATCAATCAATAATAGTGCAAACTAAAAAGTTTTGGAGGAAGTTGTGGTTAAGTATGCATTCCCTGTACTGCCACGGGGAGCCCGGGTTCAATCGATCAGTGAATACAAACGCAGTTTGTATTCACTGAGAAAGAGAGAGTGAGAGAGTGAGTGAGTGAGTGAGAGAGATGGTTAGCGGTGATGTGTCAACTTTATACGTTTTCCAGATGATTGGTAAACAGTACAGAACACTACAGAACAGTAATGAATCCAAAATATTCCAGTCTTTTGCAACTTAGTTGCTAAGACCCATAACTTTACATCAATTTTATATCGTACAGGCCTATGTTATGAAATAAAAAATGTCAATGCAATTCAATTACAGATTGTGTTACTATCATTTAAATGATTGATGGACACTGTTAAAAGGTGCTTTAGGTGGTGTCATTTCTTCAAAACGCCCATTAGCTCTTGGTGAGGGAAACGCTCTGGCTGTGAGTAGCCATTTCGACTTGACTGCCCTTGCCTCTGAGACCGTTTACACGTTAGACCGCTTCCGGCTCATTTCTGACCAATTTAGGGCAACACCTCCCTGATCACACCTCGCTCGCACGTCCCCCTCGCCTCGTCCCTGGGCCGCTTCGTCTCACGACGGGGAATGCTTGAAAGCGGACGAGTATTTTTCTTGTCCCAGTCTTCATATGCCTGGATTACACATGTTACAACTTCTGCGATTTAGAAAAGTACTAGACACGCCTCCGACTACAAGTTACGCCTACGACTACATGTTACGCCTCCTAGTGCAAGTTACGCCTCCGTCTTGCAGGACGCAGACAGACCTAACTCCGTCGAGATGTGTTTCCCCTCGTCCCCGCCCACGTCCGAAATTACCCGAAGGGCGAATGAGCGCGCGGCGAAGGAGCGCGCGTACACAAAAAGCCCGCCCATGAGCGTCTGTGCTCGTACCACAGAGGCACTTTGGAGAGAGCTAAGGTTCAAAACTGACTTTTTTTAGCGAGTTTTATCGGAAGATGTTGTATTGAGATTTCTATCAATAAAAAATATTTTGTGAGAGACTTTTCATTTTGAATGAAAATTTTTTGGTATGAGCACAGCAGCTTGTGGACGAGGTTTTTGTGTACGCGCGCTCCTTCGCCCTTCGGGTAATTTCGGACGGGGGCGGGGACTAGGGGAAACACATCTCAACGGGGAAACAGATTTCGACGCAACACCGGAGTTCCAAGTGCGGGTGGTGACGTAGCCTATCTCATTCGCCTCTTGAACGAGTTGGGTCTGTCTGCGTCCTGCAAGACGGAGGCGTAACTTGTAGTAGGAGGCGTAACTTGTAGTCGGAGGAGGCGTAACTTGCACTAGGAGGCGTAACTTGTAGTCGGAGGCGTAACTTGTAGTCGGAGGAGGCGTAACTTGCACTAGGAGGCGTAACTTGTAGTAGGAGGCGTAACTTGTAGTCGGAGGCGTAACTTGTAGTCGGAGGCGTGTCTAGTACTTTTCTAAATCGCGGAAGTGATCTGTATGTAGCAGTGGTGCACGGGTACATAAATGACCGGTAATAAATGACTGGTAAATTTACTTACCGTCATGAATATCGGAAGACCCGACTTCAATGAAGATCTCGTGTGAACCGTGATTTACAACGCTTTTTGTTTACCGCGAAAAGAGAAAGATCTCGCGTGTACCGCGATTTAGAAAAGAACAAGTTACGCCTCCTAGTGCAAGTTACGCCTCCGTCTTGCAGGACGCAGACAGATACTATTGTCAACGTGGCCGGCGCCCCTGACTTGGAGGAGGACTTTATTTCAAATGACCAATAACTAGCCTAGCCCAAATCATTGACGTTAAGATGCATTTAAATGGTTGCTGGCAATGACAAGAACATCACACAATTAAACGAGGATAAACGCTATGTATTTTTGTTGATTTATTTCGTATGGTAATAGTTTATCAATAGTTGGCAGATATAGTCAAGCGAATATTTCACGGAGGGGCGGCGCCCTAGCGCCCTCTATTGACCCACCGCCACTGCTAACAAAATAAACAAGAGGAGCTAGGAAAGGAAAAATTAACTCTGTGTTTAACTTCAGAAGGGCCATATGTGTGGCTACCACAGCACTAAAAAAGTCGTCAAGATTGAAAAAGAAAAATATTTATTTCACAGCAGAACGCTGTAACACATCATGGGCTGGCTGTTATCAATTCACACCACACATTCCATCCAATCTAGCCTACATCAGGCATTCTGACCAGAACTCATGCAATCCCCCCAGAATTGACCCTTCGCTAAGCCCCTCCCCTAAACAGCCACTGACCAATCCTACGTTAGCAACCGTGTGTAGCAACCGAGAGGTCTGTCAAGCTTTCAGCAGATGCTAATATGCCGAAGCGGTGCGCATACGGGACCTGTAAATCCGACACCCGATACTCTCAAAGTGTCGAAGGTGGTGTCCAATTTTTCCCCTTCTCCAAGCCCAAGACCCAAGAAGAGAGGTGCAACACGTGGATAAAGCAGTGTGGAAGACCACATCAACAGCTGAATCACGGAAAGATTAATAAAAGAAACGTATGTTATAAGAGCGCCATCATCTGTATTATCATAGTAACAAAAAAGTGGGACTCACAACCAATCAAACCTAAATAATAATCCTTAATACATGTAAGTTTACCTGCTCCCTGTGTAGTGGCAATCAATAGGTCTCCGTTTGCGGTCTCGTCTGGCTTTTGCGACCACTACGGATGATATGGGCACAGCTTTTATTTTATTACTCCTCGGTTTATGCCATTGTTGTGGCACACTTGTGCGGGACTTCGTTGGGCTTTCTTGCTGTCTGTTTATGAGCTCCAGGGTAGAAGTGTCAAGACGTGGGGTGCCTGACGCTTGCATTGTGACCTATGAGCTTTTCCCTCTATCTTAATGTCATTATTTTGACTCCGCCAGCAGACGATATTGTGGATATATCCCTCAAACGCATACTGCAGACCCTTCTGTTGGCTTCTCTCTGATATATCAGAACCGTTTTTCCAAAAATGTGTGGTGATTTCCTTTGGAAATTGTGTTGATGGCATCATATTTCTTTTGCTAGGAGCGAAAGCTTGACAGACATAGCAACAGTAACTAAGGGGGGCGGGGCTTAGCGAAGGATCCCTAAGTTAGGTGGCCATCCTAAATTCAAAATAACTGTCAATAACAGAAGAAAATGGTAGCAGCACTGCGAGTGGGTCTGTATGACAATGAGGACAAGGAACATCACAACAGAAATGTGATGGCTGAAAGGCTACCGAGACCGCATAATGATTTTTTACATTTTTATTTTTATTAATTTTATCGCCTGCAAAGACATAATTTTGAATTTGGTGGAAGAATTACTTTACCATTTATTACTACCTCTTCTTGTTCTCTGAACCAATACCCGCCATGACCGTAGTCCTAGTGCTACTAGCTTGCCCTCATTAACAAAGATCCTCAACAGTCTCTGTTAACGTTAAAAGTAACTCATTCTATAAATCTCATGCACACTCTGAGTGCAGAAACAGACATAACCTGACGATGGCCGATCGAAAAATCTGATTGAAAGAACAGTTAGGATTACCTAAATTAAGATAAGATAGGAGGCCAAAAATAAGATGGCCAACAGGTTAGGGACTGCTTCTGTAATAGGAAATTAGGATTTTTCCTATCTTTGAGTCCCTAATTCAAGTTAGGATGAGAAGTTAGGTTTTTTTCTGTAATGAGGCTCCTGGTGCGTTTTAATATTCTCTGCGAACCAACTCAGACCTCGGATGTGACGTCACGCCCACCCTTCAATCGTTTTATTATGTTTCGCTCGGTCGTTGAAGAAAAACATGGATGCCACCCGGAAAGCTGTTGTCGCGGTAGCATTGGCAGAGTACCAGGCGCTTCAAAATAAGTAGGCTAGGCCATAGGCAGAGATACGGACGCAGTAAGGTATTGCAGTAATACGAGTGATTGAAGTTGCCATTTAAACCACCAAAGCGGTCAAAGCACAATGAAAACAGTTCATACTTCAAGTCACACTGGGCGCAGCCATCCTGAATTCCCTCTCGGAATCCTTGCTCGGCCTCCTCTGAGTTCATCCGAGCAAGCAAGTTCGCCGTCCGTGGAAAAGGGGTGTGTTCATGAGTGTTGCTAGGCAACTTCCTCGGACCTCCGAGACGGATGGATAATAAAACGCACCATTATATCAGACCTGACGTGTTTTAGAGATAAACTTCAAAGCCTACACTCCTGACTCGTAACATCCTTGAGAAGACGTATATTCTCGTCTCTTCTTCTCCCACGGCCCATTTTGATAATGCTTGTGAGAGGTTTGAAAACACTCCAGCACTCTCACACACATCTCTGGTCCGCGAGTCGGGCTGAAAGGAATACAATGAATGTGGAGTAATTAATAAAATGCTGTGGAGAAGAAATGAAGACAAAGATATTTCTTGTTTTTTACAAAAGCAATTAGCCTTTTTTTAATCTTACACTGCTTTGAAAATGTACATAATAGATTCATACATTTTACAAATAATTTCTTCATAAAAATATATTTTTGTACAAAACACTTTTTTGTTCTATATTTGCTCTTTTTTTTCTTCCAAATGGTGTATATCTCCAATGTCCCCCAGGCAGGAACAGCTAAAGTTTTTCCAATCACATGGGTCTTATTGCGGTCAGTCAATAGGAAAAGCGTGTGGCAACAGAGAATTAAGCGCTGAATAAGTAAAATGACTCGTAATAAGGAGGAAGAGGACGGGGCAGTGTGTGTTTGTATGTGTGTGTGTGACATGGATTGGCAGGGTATTTTTTTTTGGTAAGCATTGTTAGCTCCGTACATTAAAAAAAGAATGAAACAATGTTTAATCAAACTTCAAGAAAGAAAAAAAAGGTTCGGTATCGTTGCTAAGTGGTGGTAGCATATCCGATAACGCATTCAACCAGGAACGGATAACTTCAACCCCCCTGTGTCTACACAGCCTGTTGCCATGGCAGCAGTACACTCTTGATTCTTTTTTTGTTGAAGTAGGTAAACACAGTTCAAGTGTTATTAAAATGGTTTATCTTGCTAAAAGAGTTGTGGCGAATGTTTCACTTTTTAAGGGCTCTCCCACTTTCTTCAGTACGTCGTGACTTTAAATTCCACCCACCTGCCTTGCCGTTTGGCCTCTGAGTCTGATTGGTTTAAATTAATAGGCAAAGCCAGGCGGAAAAAGTAACGTCTTCAACTTTTCAACCATTTTCCAAATGTAATAGGATAGATAGCTCTTCATTGGTAGTCTCATATCATATAAACAAGGCATATATATATATATTTTTTAAATACACTATGCTTATTTGTATCTTCCGGAAAAATTAATAAAATCCCGATTTTGTGTTTTCTCTGTGTTATGGAAATCGTCTTAGACTGGGAGGAAGAGCAACACAGCGCCCAACAACGACTCGCATAAGCTCTGGGTAAGAGCAGCAAACATATGGTGAATCTGCCCCATTCTTAGGGTTATAAATTCTCCATAGCCAGAATCCAGAAGAGCTTACCTGTGGCATCATACAAATATTTTTTTATAGCGTCCTCTTTTTTTTTGACAATCGGCGAAACGGTCTGGGCCGGGAGGATTCCTTTGAACCTTTTAAAAAAGAAAAACGAGCAGCTCACGACGTTGACATAAATAAATGGAGGAGCAATATCGTTGATAACCGCAGAACAAATATCAAAGGTCCCAGAGCTCCCGAGCAGCAGCCGCGAGATGAGAAAGTATATCGCAAATCTAAATCAGGTTTCCCGACGCGCGTGTGTTGGTTCACAACTAAATCAACGCAACCCACGGGCAAATGGTAAGGCAACTGCGCCCCCGATAGAGAGATGTTTTCATGTATATTAGATAAGAATATATATTATGGGCTTTGTGAGGTTTAACAAAAGGGAGAGCCTGATCGAAAAGCCTGAAGTCTTACCGAACCAGGGCTTGTTGTCGGTTACATTTCTGGGTTTCATTAGCAGTGATGTGATCCTTCAAATATGTCTGCTGGAATTTAAGTATTGGATTTCCTATTTAGTGGCAGCTATGTTAGCTATTGACACCCTGCCCTACAGAGGATAGAGGACAGAAAGAGTGAATAAAACCACAAATGATAGGGTTAGCATAGTGGCTATCTGGTAGCAGCAGCGAAGCACAGCCATGGGCAAACTATTCAGTGGGGGAGATGAAAACTAAGAGACGTCAAACACTCGGCCAGACTGAAAATATAGAACAGCATTTATCCTGTGATGCTGGGAAAGAAACTGTACCACAGCAACAATGACAACTGCAATTACGACACTCATGATTGTTGCCTCAGAGGAGGGAAAGGGGTCGTTACCAAAGCAACCAAACCGAAACAAACCAAAAAATACTGTTGTTGTCCTCGTGTCAACGGCACACGTTGTTGAAACATCTTTTTTTTTTTAAGTCTTTGTGTTCATCTTTTTGTTTTGTGTTTATTTTCTACAAAAAACTCAAGTTATTCATCTCTGTCCCTTTACTTCAGCCCCTCCCCCCACCCAGGTCCCACCCCCCTGTGGTAAATATATAGCACAAAAATATAAGTGGTGAATGCTGCCATATATTTATGTATATATATATGTGTGTGTATATATATATAATTATATATATATATATATATATTATATATATATATATATATATATATATATATATATATATATATATATATAAGCAAGTCGATTGACAGATCAGAAGATTCTGCAGCGATAACAAAGAAGGGAAAGAAACACTCACAGAGTGCAGTATGACGGTGGGGAGTAGCCCCACCCACAAGGGTCCTAAGCCCCGCCTCCTCTCTCTGCTCGGAGCAAATTTGTCCACAGACTGAAAAATAAACAACACACACAACCAGTCGCCTGTGGTCTATTCACCCGGCTGGCTCTCTGTCTGAGCTTCAGTTTCTCTCTCTCCCTGTCGGTTTTTCGCCTGCTTTTGACACTCTGGTACGTCCATCTGTCCATCCGTCTGTCCGTCTGTCTGTACGTCCACCCCACCTGTTTTTGTCTGTAAACCTGACTGCTTGTGTGTGTGTGTGTGTGTGTGTGTGTGTGTGTGTGTGTGTGTGTGTGTGTGTGTGTGTGTGTGTGTGTGTGTGTGTGTGTGTGTGTGTGTGTGTGTGTGTGTGCGCGCGCCGTGAGATGGCAGAAGGGCTGAGTAGAATCCAGGAGTTTCTACGTCGCTGGACTTCCGTCTCCATCCTGTGTGTCTGCTACCGTGGATTTCATTTTTTAGGTTTGTTTTATAAACTTTTAAAAGGTTCCCAGTCCCTGTGTTTCCACCTCCACCATCTTTACCTCCCAGAAAGTGAGGGAGCTCTCGCAGTTCTGCAGTCCTTCACTCCAACTCTTGCGTGTGCATTTGTGTGTGGTGTGTGTATGTGCGCGAGTGTGTGTGTGTGAGTTTGTAGACAGGTAGCCTTCCAGTGGAGTGTGCTTTTGAACCCGAGCCTACGCAACGCCCACCCCCCCCCCCCCCCCCCACCACTGTGTCAGTAGGGGCGTTACAGAAGGACCCCCCCCTCTCACACACACACACACACACACACACACATCCTGACGAGTTCTGTTCTGTTCACCATCAAGTGTTCCTGAGTGTCATCGCCCCTGGTGGTCACAGCGTTTCCTGGGGGGGCTTGGGGGGGGGGGGGGGGTCCGGGGCTCTCTAACCTGTTTGTCTTTTTTTCGCAGAACCTGATTGGTTGTTATGGATTGCGGAAAGCAAACGTCCAAGAATCGCCAACATAAAATAATGAGGAAACCGTTATTTTTTTTGCTCAGATGATTCCCCTGCACTCCTCTACCGGTTCTGTTTGTGTTGGCTTTATTTCAGTTAAGGGTTCTTTGTTGGTTTGTCTAAGTCTTCGGGATACGACCCAATATATAAGTCTTTGTATCCAGTGGTTGGTTTCTGCTGCCCTGTCATCTCCACTCTCTCTCTCTCTGTGGTTCAGATCTATGGTTCATGTGAGCTCTCTCTGCCCTGTTCCACAGCTCAGCAACGTGCTTATAGTTCAGTCCCCCGGGCGGTGTCTTTATTCTTTCGGCTAGGCCCTGTTTAATGCCCGCCGCGTTAGCTAATGCTGCTGGCGTTAGCCATGGTAGCTTTCCCCGGGAAGAAAAAACAACAAAAAAAACAGCAGCAGTTTGTACCCTGCTTTCGGTTCCATTGTTGCTCCTCAGACAGAAAATATATAGCGAGTGTATCCTTTTTCATCGTAATATAAGTGTATTATTTCCCACACTGGCTCAACGTGAAATCGTATCCCCCTTAATGCCATTAACGGCGGCGCTTGTAACGAGTGTCTGTTACGGTTAGCGCCCAGCCGGTGTTTTAAAAATAGTATCTGCAGATTCACAGTGACTGCTCCGTCGTCGTCGTCGTCCTCCACCGCCCTCCTGACACCCACTTCACCACTTCCCCGGTGAGCCGCCATTCTGTTCCACTCGGCTTCCCCCTCCTCCTTGGTGCGCTTCGCCGTGGCGACGGTCATCGGCGAGACACAATGTCACAAACGAATCCTGATTAAGCGTCGAGAGCGCTCTTATCCCGTTGAGGTTTTCCCATGTCCACGGAAAAGTCAGGGAAAGCAATAACGTGTTATGTCTCCCCTCCCCGGGGGCGTCTGGTGACGGTGACGGGAGGCTTTTCAGAGATTTGTGTAATGGACAGCAAAAACATTGAATGGTATCAGTACCTGGGTGGACATATCGATTTTCTTTTTGTAATAATTAAGAGGTCAAAATCGGAGCGAAGGAGGGTTTAGAGATAAGAAACAGGCTTCTGAGCCCCCCCTGTTCATACAGCCTATCCAGATACCTATCATTGAGTGTACGACATCAGTACAGATTTCCATCTGCTCGCTTGACAGAAACAATAATGGTGGTTTGTGTGTTGAGGTCGTGTTAGTTTGGGGAAACAGTTTCTGGCGGTGAATGATTCAAACCAAAGCCTTGGTACAAGAGCATGCGATTAAGACGCCCCCAAGCTCAGACGTATCAAAAACCTGACTTTTAAAGACATCTCTAAAATATATCCTGTATCTTATATCTCTCTCTTCCTTGTCTGCCCGACCTTGGTTTGGTTTATCGGTGGCTGACAGAATAGCTGTCAGGCATTATCAAAAACATACGCTGGGAGGACGTGGCTGTAAGTGCGCTCTGCAGACACTCTTGAGATTAGACTTTGTGTTTCCTCTCCCCACCTCCTCCCTCTCCTCATCCTCCTCCACCTTCTGCTCCTGCTCCACCTGGCTAGGAGGGCAGATACCGAGGTCTACTCATTGTGGAGAGCAGCACACTTGGTCCGCCCTGAGACTACACAGAGCAGACAGTGTGGACTTTCATTCATTCCTTTTTCATTCTTCTTCTTCCTCTTCTTCTCCGTCACTCAAGCGGACCACGGCCTGTTCCGCCCGTGTCACGCCAGCTCCACTGGTGCCCGGTTTGAAGGGAGACGGAGATCCGGTACGATGCCAAAAACCAGTTAAGAGGAGAACCGGTTCCACTAGAACCGTTATGCAAAGCGTGTTGAAGAACGCTTTTAGGGGGGGTTGGGTGGGTTGGATTCGGGTCAGAGGTACGGGGTGGGGTGGAGGGGGGGGTGGTGAGATGCGGAGGTGGTGGATTTCGGACCCATGCGCCCCGGCGTCCTCTTCGACTGCCTTTGTTGGCCATGGTCACTCGTTACCATGGAGACGGACAGCAGCCACGGCGGGTGAGCGGCTTCCTCTCAGGTTTCTATCGGGTGGAGCGGGTTGTTCTTGATGGCTGGAGGTTCTTAAGGGTGGGGCGTGGCGGGGCTGCGGCCGGGCTCCTCCCTTACACCATGGTGCAGACGGTGTTGAGGTTGGGGTCGAAGCGCACCGCCTTGCCCTCCACCGCCTTGGCGCTGGTGTTGTACATGGGGTTCTCGAAGGCCGCCTGGCCGTTGTTGTTCTCGTGGACCGAGCAGCCGGTGTACTGGGTCTTGGGCGTGGTCCTGGGAAAACAAACGGTACATCAGGTGCGTTAGGTCGGAGGTACAGGCATGGAGACACATGAATCCATATCCACTGTCAAAGAAGCGGTGAAGAACATAAGAAGGGGACGGGTGTAAAGTGTTGAGCCAGTGTAGACAGGGGCACTTTCTTTCTTGCAAAATCGAGAAAAAAGACAATTCCGGAGAGGAGCAGTGGTAGTAATTTGCTCCCCATAATACCAACATTAAAACCTTTTTATCTTAAATATATAATGTCCTCATGTTTACTCCTGTGATCAGGATGATGATAATTTTGGGAATAGTCGTAGTAGTATTTAAATCATTATAATCATCATTAAACCTTTTTAAATAAAAGCATCTTCTCGATGACTTCACTATTCAAAACGAAAACACCTATATCTATAATTCTTTCATTGTGCAAGTGAAGGCAAGCACGACGCCCACCTCTGCTTGTAAAGGTAGAATCCAAAGCCGGTGAAGATCAGAGCGAAGAAGGGCACCAAAGATGGCAATGGCCACCGAGCTGCTGTTGGTGCCCAGCTGGGGGGGGGCGAGTTGTGGCTCTCTGACATGTTCAGACCTGAGACACAACACACACACACACACACACACACACACCACACACACACACACACACCACACACACACACCACACACCACACACCACACATCACAACACACACACAACACACACCACCACAGAACAAAATATATGACCAAGATGGCTCATTATATGAGATCAGCAAGGTGAACTTTCGCGCTGTAACAATATGTACTTTGTGAACGGGTAGCAGTGTGCCGAACATATCTAACCAGATAACAATAGAAACCATTGCAGAGAGACTAATTACGCAAGAGTGTATTTTTTTCCAAATCATCAATCCCTAATCCCTCCCACTGATATCTGAGCACATGTTTAGTTTCTTTCCGCTGCGGTCTGTAGTTGTATCATCCCAAAGACCTCTGGCTGTTACCAGCCCCATCGGTCCTATTCCCCCTATCAGACCCATCCCCAGAGCCACTAACGCCACGACAACACTGTGGTTGTGATGAACGCACCCAGTCGCTGCAGTCCAAACTGTCCAAAGTCCTTCCCCTGGATGAAGCCCTGAAACACGTAGGTGGAGCCGTCTGGCTCCGCAGACACCTGGAGGGGGAGAGGTGGAGGTGGAGTTGGAGGATCAGGGAGAGGACGAAGATTAGGAGGAGGAAGAGGTTGAAACCGCAGAGGAGGAAGGAGGAGGAGGAGGATGTGGAGGATGAGGCGGAAGAATAGGAGGAGGAAGAGGATAAAAAAAGCAGATGGGTAGGAGGGAGGAGAAAGTGGGGGTGGTGGGTGGGTGGGGGGGGTGGGGGATGATGAAGAGGATAAGAGAAGGAGGACGAAGGTAGGACAGAAGGATGATGAGACGGAGTGTGTAGGGTATATGTTGGAGAAACGAAACCGGGAGAGAGCGAAATAAAAGGGAATGACACGATTATTAAACAGTATGAATGTGTTTCATGTGCAGAGATTAGGCCTCCAGAAATATGGCGTGCATAAGGATGGTTCACCAGGCCTGGCGAGCGCTTGGACGCCAGAGAACAATGAGGATCCATTACATACAGTAGCATTGATTAATGGTCTTCATATATTTTAATTATACGAGTTGAGCCCGGTCCTCTTATTAAAATAGTTTGTCACGCAGTGTTCAGGGGGCTGTGCGATGATGGGTACTTTTTGGTCACAAATGGCCTTTTGTATTACTGTGTGTGTTGAAACCTGTTTTCCCAGTGCGGTGTGCTTTCTTTCTTTCTTTCTCACAATAGCTTTTAAAGTCAACACAGCGGCGTGGCTAAATTGTAATTGAATTCTCCCTGGGAGATAATTTCCTGAAAGGTCATATTGACTTTAGGAATGGATGGCACAATCTAAATTTAAATCTAAAGGCCTTGGCTCTAAAAGAGTTTAGGTCATCACTTAACAGGTTCTACTTCTCTTTTTACAACCTGATTTCATCATGTTCCTCAAATACTTCCTTATTGTGTTCTCCTTATAGCGACTAATATCGACCACTGACTACTGCGAAATCAGGATGCCTTCAGTGTCTGAAGTGGCCCTGTGTCTTAAAATATATTAGCCCTTCTTCTGATACATGTATTCATTGGAAGTCACTTTCAATAAAAGTGTCTGCTAAATGCCCTGCATGTAAATATAAATATACCATACATACACTTCCTCACAATCTGTGTGGGTGGTCATTTCCACGGCCTTATAGTGAAGAAACATCTTGTATGGTGCGTTATCCTAAGTAGTAGTGACACTCACAAATCCATCCATGGTCCAGGAGTCATCGGAGATCTTGGCTGGGGAGAGGGCCTGGTCCTTCTGCTGTTTGCCCTGGTTCAGCTGGGTGGCCTGGTACCTCAGCAGCATGAGTCTGGCCTCAGTCGCCTTGTACACCCCTACAGAGACAGGAGAGGTGGCCTGCTGTTAACAGAACTGTTGGAAGTCTCCCTCAGTCGGCTGATACTGTATGGGGATATCATCAGTGGACGGTCTGTGGTCCCTTGGTCACCTAGCAACAGTGTGTCAGTCCCAGCGAAGGGCATATTTCAGTCGCACTCATAAGGAAAAAAAACAACTGCACACAAAATCAGCATGGACCAGAATAGGTTACATCTCATGCCAACGTGACATTTAGATTACGGCTGGCCGAAGGTTTTGGTTAAGGTCAACCGGTCTGGTTAAGAATAACAGTCAGTGATGATTGAGTTGAGGCAGGGTATGAAGCTGTGTGGTTCAAGTTTACTATTAGAAATATGCATTAAAAACTTAACCTCTGGCAGTAGTCAAGTAAATCTCAATAAAGTTTATAATATGGAATAGCCATGGCTAAAGTGTCTTGGAGCTGTTTCTCAGATCACAGTGACTCTTACGGTTGTGAATTAAGGTCAACCAGAAGAAAAAAAACTGAAATTGTTATAAAAGAGAGGGAAACGTTTGATATTCTGTTGTGTTTTGGAACACCAGCATCTATTTGGTGTGGGTGAAGGGGAATGGGGGGTTAACACTTTTCATAAAGTCTTTCTTATCCTAAATCTCCACTACATTTAGTCGATTCTCCATTTACACACAAGCGACAGGCGTAATACCTTAAGCTAGCTTTTCTACCCCCGCGTCGGCGCAAGCTAAACTATTTTGTAGACTCAATTACATTCGATAGATTTACGCGTAGATCTTTGGGGTTTGCTTGCTGGCTGGCACCAGAGAAGCACTACGAAAAGTTAGCCATCTGAAAGCCAGCAGACAGATGGTTAAAGTCAGCAAACTGCCAAATTTCCTGATAAAGGGAGCAGTTGAGTTTCCTACAGCCCCCCCAGGACCCAACGTCAGAGCAAGAGGATTTGTGTTTGTCTTCATCTCTAGTTGATGGGGTTGTACGATTTCAGTAAGGCAGTGGGCGAGTATATGTGCACGAGAGAAAGAGAGTGTGTGTGTGGAAGAGAGAGTGAGTGAGTGAGAGCCAGTGTGAGAATCTTTATGTGTGCGAGTGGAAAAGGAGAGAGAGAGAGAGAAAGAGAGAGAGAGAGAGAGAGAGAGAGAGAGAGTTTGTGAGTATATGTGTGAGAGTGTGAAAGAGAGAGCAAAAGGTATGTTTTTGTGTGGGTGCGAACGAGAGAGATTGTAGAGAGAGAGACAGAGTCAAACAGAAAGAGAGAGAGAGAGTATTAGTGCGAGTCCCTCCCTGCGTGCTTGTGTGTGGAAGCGGCCCGACTTCTGACTACAGTGTAGATAGAAACCTTCCTTACTGAGGTCATAATGCGTCTCCATAAGGGCGGCTGTAGCGCCAGGATATAAATGTAATGCAGTGGGTAAATGGGTGTTTATATTTGGTCGTCTCGGTTATGTCCACAGGCTGGCGGCGCGGGCTCTGAAGACAGCAGGCGCACCGAGGAGAAACAAACCCCAGCCCAGGCGAGCTGCTCCATATCCGCTCCACATAGCAAAGCACACGCAGCCGTATCACCCCTGCCGGTCGCACCAGCATCTGTAACCATGTTCATGTTCATGACTTGTCTTATGCGGGCATAAATACAGGCACTAAACATAGTGGGGGGGGGGGGCGGGGTAAGGGGGGGTGTGTGTCTGTGCCGCACCCGACAGCAGCAGCTCCAGGTTGCCGTTGCTGAGGGTTACGTTGACGCGTCCCGTGGTGGTGTTGAAGCTGGTGATGGCCAGCGTCATGGGCAGCTTCCTGCTGCGGTAGTTGTACGAGCCCTTCCACACGTAGTTGGGGGCGAAGACGTCGTCGGGGACTGCACCGGAGGAGGACACACGGTGGAGATTACAGCAGAGTTCAGAGGAGAAGAGGGTCAGATGTACTACACTAAAGTAACAATAGCTTCAGGATAGAAGAGGGTAGTATAGAGAACACTAACATAACCAGAGCTCAGTATAGAAGAGAGTAAGATAGAGACCACTTCCATAACCATAGAGTTTGGTATAGAAGAGACTAAGATAGAATACACCAACATAACCATAGAGTTCAGTATAGAAGAGAGTAAGATAGAGAGGGCTAACATAACCATCGAGTTCAGCATAGAAGAGAGTAAAATAGAATACAGCAAAGAAAACAATACAGTTCAGAATAGAAGAGAGTAAGAAAGAATACTATGTCTTCACAATATAGTTCAGAATAGAGGAGAGAAAGATAGAATACAATAAAGAAATCAAGACAGTCACATAACAACCGAGAACCGGAAATAATAGAGGTTACAAGACAGTTCAGAGTGAGATATAATAAATTAACATAATAATAGAGAACAGAATAGGAGAGAGTAAGATACAGATTAACACTTCAATAGAGAGAAGAAAGGACTGAACAGAACTTAATACAATTTTAGTGTAGTGTAGT
>OLKM01000193.1:350128-365128 GCA_900291075.1 Melanogrammus aeglefinus
GGCCATAGCCAACAAACGTCCAACACACTAGCTGGTCCTCACCTGCTTTCTTCGCCCAGATCTGGAGGAAAGTTAAAAGTAACAGACACAATCTGTCCTCTGACGGCAAAGGCTAGTGTGAAACCGCTAAAGCAGTGCAACAGCGCCGACCATACACTGCCGCCCTGGGGTTTGTGGTTTTTGTTGGTTTCCTCCCATCCAGCGTTTCCAGCGTGACAAACCTGGCCTGGGAACCGAGCCGGGCCCTCATTAACATACAACGCAGAAAGCAGAGGAGATCCAAAACAGGAGAGATATGAGGACAGGATGTAATGAAGTACAGCCACAGGGTTTCAACCATAGACGTGCTCGTGTAAAAAATGACACTGGACTGGACACTGGACAGGAATGGAATTAATTAAGCACTGAACTGAAGAGAATGTATCAGGATTGAATACTAGAACAGCATACAGTAGAATAGACCTGCATGTACAGCAGAACATATTATAGATTAGAACAGAGAATAATATTCACAATACGGAAGTTATAAAGAACAGAATAGCATATAACAGAAGAGCTTTACCGTTAAGCTTTGGGCTCGGAGTTCCAGTTGCAGGTTTGACCGCCTTCTTCTTTTCTCCGGCTGGACAACGAGAGAGATATAGACAGAGAGAGAGAGAGAGAGAGAGAGAGAGAGAGAGAGAGAGAGAGAGAGAGAGAGAGAGAGAGAGAGAGAGGAGAGAGAAGAAGATACACAGATAGAGAGAGAGAGAGAGAGAGGAGAAGAGAGAGAGAGAGAGAGAGAGAGAGAGAGAGGAGAGAGAGAGAGAGAGAGATACACAGATAGAGAGGAGAGGAGAGAGAGCAGAGAAAGAGGCGAGAGAGAGAGAGAAGACGGTGAGAGAGACAGAGAGAGAGAGAGAGAGAGAGAGAGAGAGAGAGAGAGAGAGAGAGAGAGAGAGAGAGAGAGAGAGAGAGAGAGAGAGAGAGAGAGAGAGAGAGAGAGAGAGAGAGAGAGAGAGAGAGAGAGAGAGAGAGAGAGAGAGAGAGAGAGAGAGAGAGAGAGAGAGAGAGAGAGACACAGAGAGAGAGAGAGAGAGAGACGAGAGGCAGAGAGAGAGAAAGAATACGAGAGGCAGAGAGAGAGAGGGAGAGAGAAAGAAAGACAAAGAGAGAGTCAGAGAGACAAATGTCACATAAGCGGGATCATTCCTCAAACAGGGTAGCCCACCTCCAGACCTCCGCGCTCCGAGGGCTGTTCATTAAGTAGACATTCAATTTGGGAAGGCCATTATCACTTCCGCCACCCCCAACCTCTTCACCACTCCACCAAACACTCAATCATTTTAAATAGTTTAGCAGCCGCTCCCAGCCAAGTAAAGAATCACCTCCTCGCTGTGCTGATGTGGCCTGAGGCGTATCTCGACTTGGCTAAATAGTTTCGTTTTCCTACCTTTATTTTTTTTTTAAATATTTCGCGTTTCATCTTTCAATTATTGTGACTCATTTCGGTACTAAGATGTGCAATAGAAAATGGAAACTGCCTGGTGGGCACAATCAGCGTTGTCACGGCAACAGGGCATCCGTCAGCATGCGCCGGTAGCTAACGCTCAGCGCCAACTCTCCCTGATTAGAGTTCACCATAGTTACCCAAACTTTGCTCCTTAGCTTCCCACAGCGCTCACCTCTACATATGGGCATCTTCCCGGTCCAGGTGCCGTCATTCTTGCACACCCGGTGCTCCGAGCCTCCGGCCAGGAAGTGCCCGGGCTGGCAGCTGTACACCAGGGTGTAGCCGAACCCCTGGAGGTCCATGCCCACCACGTCCACGTGAAGGGGGCTCTCGGGCTGCTTACAGGCGTGGGCTGGAGGGTGGAGAGAGGGGGGTGAGGACAACACGAAAGGGCAGCACCCCTCTCACACACTTATTGTATGTTGTACGTCCTGGCACTTAAACATTGTGTAGCATCTTATCCTAGCTATCTTTGATGTGTACGGGGAATGGGTTGATTGTTAGTGCTTGGCACTTTCTCCTTCTCCTGACAAATGTACTTATAGTTAGTATTGCTGAAGGCCCTAAATGTAAATGGAAACGTAGCCGCTCAGGGTAACCCGAAACCGTGGGCGCCGTGTCTGACGAGCACCCCGTCGACTTTTCATTTCACCGGGGGAGAACGCTGCGGTGATACTCGACAGAAGGTGCTTCGTGGCTCTGTCCCAGCGATAAACACGACATCAAACGAGCATCAATCCCCGATTGCGTCAGACGCACCACTTTCACAACGGTGAATGCAGCACGGTGATGACATCATTGTTGGTACGCATTGTTTTTTCGTGCCACAAAGAAAGCACTTTGGGACGCTCCCTGTGGAGTGGTTTAACGGCACGTTGCCATGACGCAAAGCAGCGTTTTCAGGGGAGCCCCGGGGTTAGAGCGGGATTGAGATCGACTCAGAGGCTTGAATGAGGCCATGCAGCTTGGTAACGTCAGGGAATGGGACCGGTTGGGAGCGACCGTCGCTCACAAATAAACAAGGCGTCCTGAGTTCAACTTTCCTTAAGGACTAAGTGAATAAATTATATATGATAAACGAGAGGAAGCTGACAGACAAACGGATAGACAGAGAGACAGAAAGAGACAGAGAGAGGGAGAGAGAGGAAGAGAGAGAGAGAGAGAGAGAGAGAGAGAGAGAGAGAGAGAGAGAGAGAGAGAGAGAGAGAGAGAGAGAGAGAGAGAGAGAGAGAGAGAGAGCTAGAAAGAGGAAAGTGATGGTAATGAGAGGGAACAAAAATAGTGAGGGAGCTTACGAAGTTCGAAAGAGAAAGACGACAAAGCTATAATTCTTCTTGAACTTTTTAAAACCGCTTTGGCAATGCACTTGTTTATTTTCCGTGCCAATTAAGCTCTTCTTAATTGAATTGAAAATAGAAAAAAAGAGAGAGAGAGAGAGAGAGAGAGAGAGAGAGAGAGAGAGAGAGAGAGAGAGAGAGAGAGAGAGAGAGAGAGAGAGAGAGAGAGAGAGAGAGAGAGAAAATAATGACTGTAAAGCCAAAGAGAGAGCAGCAGAAAGAGAGCGAAAACTAATAGGGGGGACCTGACGGGGAGACCGGACGGGGGGACCGGACGGGGGGACCGGGCGTCTCTCTTACGTATGCAGTCGGGCTGGGTCCCGCTCCACGTCAGGTCGGGCTGGCAGGTCCGTGACGACGAGCCCTGGATCAGGTGACCGGGCTGACACTGGAAGGACACCACACTGCCCACCTGGAGGGAGAGAGACATAGGGAGACACAGGGGCGCAGAGAGAGAGAGAGAGAGAGAGAGAGAGAGAGAGAGAGAGAGAGAGAGAGAGAGAGAGAGAGAGAGAGAGAGAGAGAGAGAGAGAGAGAGAGAGAGAGAGAGAGAGAGAGAGAGAGAGAGAGAGAGAGAGAGAGAGAGAGAGAGAGAGAGAGAGAGAGAGAGCAGATTTAAGATTCAGAGATATATGGAAAGAGACAGATAGATGGGCAGAGAGAGGGACAGTGTGATGGGTATGTTCACATTGAGAGAGTGTGACATAATCAGAAAGGAAAGGGTGGTATGGAGAGAGTTTGGGACAGTATGGGAGAGAGATTGGGAAAAGGAGATTAGAAAACAGAGAGAGAGCCATAGTTATTAGGCGTATCTCATCCAGAGGAAGACAGAAGGGCCTAATGCAATAAGTCCATGTACGCTACATTTTGGCACAGACAGGAGGAGGCCTTGGTTTAATTTACAAAGTAATACGAGCGGAGCCTGCTGCAGTCCAATGTTTTAATCATCCAAGATTCATTTACAGTAATTCAATCAACTCAACTTCCTAGAGCACCGGTACGGACTATACGTACTATAAATGATCCTGTTCTGACCGTACTATGTGGGTTTCGTATCCAAAAGATTGTGGAAAGTTTAGTCGAGGCTAAACCGAAACACACGTTTAAAAAAAAACACACAACTCCCTTTTAAACTCTGAGGATGTCACTGTGGCCGCGCACATGATTCAGACTGACATTAACGGCTGGCAGGGGAACGTGACATATAGACAGAGGGATCATTTGTTTCTTTCACTGCCCAGCCTTTCAACAAGTCGAGCCTGGGCAGGTTGCCATTTATTACCTATCCAAGTATATCCTTTATCACGGCTCCAAATGTTAGATGTAGTGTTAAATGTCACACTGTGTCAAACTGAACTTTGGATGACTGTGGTTGCCCGGTTTTATACAACCTGTTTATAGTATCTATATATTCTACTGGTATGCAGCTATATTCCCAACTATATACAAACTTTATTCCACCTGTATATACCAGATCCTTCCCTCATCTATACCCAAAGCTCCTATCTTAATATAATAGTGTATGGACGATCCATCTGTGCTGTCCACATCTGATCTGTGTACACTGTACTCTGCTTCTATGTTGTACCTCTATAATAGATAGAGCCGTGCAGCGTACCTTGAAGCCAAAGGTTCTGTTGAGAGAACCGTAGCGCGGAGTCCCCGGGTTCTCACAGCTGGTTCTGGTCGGTTCTGCGCGGCAACGTCAACAAGTTTAAAACAAGTTTAAAATCACACAGGGATTTAGTGTGCAGGGTGTCCTCTCTCCGTCTCTTTCTCGCACACACAAAACGCTCTCTCTCTGTTGTCATGGCAACAGAAAGTGCACCCCCACCCCCCCGTCCCCGTCCGCCATCTCCTGTTCCTCCTCCAAGCCCTCAGCCAATAGGGGGCAGTAGTGCTGCATCTAAAAACGTAAAACTGTGTGTGTGTGTGTGTGTTGGTGTGTGTGTGTGTGTGTGTGTGTGTGTGTGTGTGTGTGTGTTGTGTGTGTGTGTTTGTGTGACTGTTTGTTGTGGTGTGTGTGTGTGTGTGTGTGTTGTGTGTGTGTGTTTGTGTGACTAGGAGGGTCATCAGCATGTAACACACAACCTGACGCAGAGCTCTGGATTCAATTCAGCTTCCGAACTGCTGCTGCCCCCCCCCCCCTCTCTCTCTCTCTCTCTCTCTCTCTCTCTCTCTCTCTCTCTCTCTCTCTCTCTCTCTCTCTCTTCTCTCTCTCTCTCTCTCTCTCTCTCTCTCTCTCTCTCTCTCTCTCTCTCTCTCTCTCTCTCATCTGCATCCCTCCCTGTCCATCCGTCTTCCTCATCTTGTCATCTTGTCATTTATTCCTTAATACACTCATTCTTTCTTAAGGAGTGGAATGATTAAGCTAAGACATTAGCCTCTTTTAGTTACACATACGGAGTGCTAGTGCACACACGCACGCATCCGTACATATCTAGTGCAAATAAAGGATAATAAACACCTCGTATTCCTCTCCCGATATGCTCGGCGCAATTTCACTTCAACTTTACTTCATTAAGTCACCCAAGTGATAAATCCCACATCGCCCCTTGCTGCATCGCAGAGGCAACTCACATTTTCCTGTTTATTTCTTAATTATTTTCTTTCTTAAAGACGTCCCCACTCCACCAAGTACAGTAGAGTAAATCCGGATGAGAGAGAGAGAGAGCGAGAGCGAGAGCGAGAGAGAGAGAGAGAGCGAGAGAGAGGACAGAGACAGAGAGGGAGTATAAAGAGAGATTGAGACAAAGAGTGGGGGAGAGGGAGAGATAGAGAGAGCGAGAGAGAGCCAAAGAAAGAGAGAGAGAAATATAGGGAGAAAAAGAGAGAAAGAGAGTGGGGGACTGAGAGAGAGAGAGAGAGAGAGAGAGAGAGAGAGAGAGAGAGAGAGAGAGAGAGAGAGAGAGAGAGAGAGAGAGAGAGAGAGAGAGAGAGAGAGAGAGAGAGAGAGAGAGAGAGAGAGAGAGAGAGAGAGAGTGGGGGAGAGAGAGAGATAGAGCAGAATGCATCTCCTCATGCAGTCTTTACCATAATCCACATAATTCAGACTTAATTCACACATAATTCATTCATTTGTAGTGGAACTTGTTACATGCCCCACGTGGGACACGAGAGAGAGAGAGAGAGAATTAAATAACAATACAGAAATACATAAAGGTGCAAAATATCACAGGCAGTCACAATCCTAATCCTTGTGAACAGGTTTTCACAGAGCCAATCCACGTTTCGCTCTCAAGGTTTCAGAGCGACGTCAGGAGCAGCTTCGGGAGCGGCTTGCACAGGACAAGGCACTAGGGAGACGGCTTAAAGTGTATGCTAACCCTTCCGTTTAATTTGAGCATAATGCCGCTGGCCCTGAGAGTCTTATAGGCCCTGTAGTATGGCCTGCGTGGTTGTGTGTTTGGGCAGCCTAAAGGAAGGTTTCCTCACAAAACAGGCTTGGTTCCAATCAGACTACCCTAGCTTACACTAAGGTCGAAAATAGGATGCTGTAGTTTAACTCTAAACTTCCAGGGATGCTTCCTTCACGGGTGTTCCGTCAGGTCCTCGTAGCACATGTCTTGGACTTACATTTGAAAGCATGAATAAAACATTATTTCCGAACAGCTTTTCAGAGAACACTTTAAACATATACATTTCACAGCTATGAATTCAAACACTGCCACTCATCACACTTGGAAAATACCCTGAACAATCTCTAGAGCGTGTAGTTACTGGAGTATATTTATACAACCGAAAAACGAAAACAGTTAATTCTCTCCATTATACCCCGCTGCCTGTGAAGAGTTAAATATGTTGATACGTAGAGATCTGTACGTGAGTACGGGAGTTGTTTCTTACCGATACACCGCGGCTGCGCTCCGCCCCAACTGCCGTCCCTCTCGCACAATCTGGTCGTCGGGCCGACCAGGATCAGGGGCGGGGCACAGCTGAAGGACACTTCTGATTGGTAGATGAAACTCCGCCCCTCCCTGAAGCCGCCCACTGGAGTTCCCGGGTCCCCGCAGAACTTGGCTACACAGACACCAAACCGAGATAAGCAAACGTTGAAAACTGACACGAGCCCCGACCACGACAACAACCTACAACGTAACACAAACCACAACACACACACGCATCGTAACACACACCACAGTGACAGGCATTTGTGTCTGTCAACTGTCAAGAGTTTCCTTTCACTTTAATCCAAGTTAATTCAAAAAGTCCAATCTGGCTGATTAGAAAGTGCCTGAGGACAACACTTTCAATTATCTTTGTTTATTTACCTCAGTTGCCATTGTTGCTTTAGGAGCACGACCGGCCCACTCTCTTAATACGTCCTCTCAGATAAACAGTGACATTTAGCCAGACAGGGGAGGATGCGGAAAGCACCACCCGGAGCACAATGCCTCCAGCCGTTGCATTGTGAGGAACAAAATGAGTTAAAACGAGGATAAACGAGCAGCAGAACATCACAGTGATGAGAGACGCCCACCTCGTTCAAGGCATGGTCTCCCATGATAGCAGGGCGTATGAAGAAGTTTATGAATGGTATTGAAGAGGGAAAGAATTGTTTGGATAAATCGACATATAGGCATCGCTGGCACTTGTCCTTTAAATGCTGCGTTTGTGATCCGATGCGCCAGATTAGGGAACAACTCTGGAGTCCACAATTGACCCTTGATTGCAAACTCTTGGAAAAAACAACTTCCTGGTAAAATAAATCATCTGAAATGGCGCTGGGGTGGAAGAGGAGCCCTTATGTTGTCCTTACGGTTTGAAATGGAATTAAATAGTCCAAAGCCTTGGCTTTTGCACAGCCCTGCATCGTTGTCGAGAGGCTGCATAAAATGGGTTCGTTAAACGTTCGCCAACGTTGAGTGGCTGATCCAGAGAGAGGCGAAGCTCCCACACATAAGCCAAGATTTACAATAATGGCTGCATGCCAGGAACATCTCAACATCAAAACTGAAGGTCAACGATATAGTATCATAGCGCTAATGCAGGGGTGCATTAAAAAATGCTTCATCTCAATAGCAGCTGATGCAGTTTGAAACTTGTGACTTTTAAGTTACAAAGGTTTGGAAATTCAACAGACATTCTCGCTCTGGATTAGCCGACTGACGTGGGGGAACTAAAGACGTGATCATCAGGATGAGTCCCAGAGTGCCTAGCGGTGTGTACCTGCCAAGGAGACGGAGGAGAACGCTGGCGCATGCCCCGCGCGTAGGCACGGGGCATGCTTTTAAATGACGAAGCCACTAGTCTGCTGACACTGTGCCCAGGTTGCTGTCACCAACACCCATGCTATCCGATCAGGATCTGAGCCTGTCCAACTCAGGATGTGGTCTGGCACGTCGGATCAAAGTGTGAGCGGGATTCGTTCTCGGACGGTCCAGACCTGACCTGATAGAAGTCACATTAAAACGACCGAGGCATACACTATGTACGATTGTACGCGTATACTTGCTAATTGCACACATCCTCACTCCTTCCGAGTGTCTTGCAAAGTGTGCGCATTGAACAGTGGATGAAGATGCCTTCGAACCAATCGATACTGACTGTGTGTGTGTGTTTGTGTGCGTGTACGTGCACCCCACTCACGCAAGCACTGCGGCAGCATGCCGCTCCAGGTGCCGTTGGCCACGCAGGTAAGCACGGCGGGGAAGGAGAGCTCGTAGCCCGGGGAGCAGCTGTAGCTCACGCTGCTGCCCCACTCGAAGTCGCTGCCCTGCAGCGCTCCGTTGCTGATGGCAGGGGGCGCTGGGCACGTCACGGCTGCAGGCGTAGACGCAACGACAAGCAGAAGAAGATTCTTTAGTCAGCCTTATGGTGCGTTCCGTTGACATGGCATTTTGGCGAGATTTAACTTTTCTTACAAGGAAAAGTTCACTAACTAGTGTGATGGTTACTGTGCTATCATTATTTGTAGTGTACAAAATACTATACATGTTTAATTTACTGGTCGTAGTCTGCATTAAGACAGCACCAAAAAATAGGGGACACATTTAAAATGGTATGCACGAAAACACCTGTCTAATGAAAACATTCCAGTGGCTAGTCATCAGGCTTAGTCACTTGAAGGTGGCTATGATGTGTAGTCCTTGTCCGGGTTAGCCATAGCATGGGGTGTGGTCTACTTACCGGTACATAGAGGCATAGACCCACTCCACGTCCCGTTCTGCGTGCACGTGCGGATCGGGGAGCCGTCCTCCTCCATGGTGTACCCCGGCTGGCACTGGAAGCTCACGTTCTGGCCAATCACAAAGTCCTCTCCGTAGCGAAGGCCATTGGCTGGGACGCCCGGATCCCCACAGTTGATCACTGTTGCGGGGGAGGGCGGGGGGGAGGGATTAGGAGGTGCTGGGGGTTCATCTAGTGGCCGTTATGGTTCGAAATGCTAGCTAAGTGGGGTTACTGAATGCAAAACCTGGATTTTGATTCCAAGATACAAGCAAAATGGCAGCTAGCTAGATTTTCTTTTCTTTCATCCCATACATGAGAAATCCACTTGTTACAGCAGCCCAAGGAATATAAAAGCAATAATAAAATAAAGTGCATAAAGAAAGAAAGGGACTGAGCTGTTGCAACAGGCTGCCACTTATGCGGCGCCACTAGTGGCATATTAGATGAAGATGCCAATAATAACTCCTTAGCTGCATTTTTATAAATTTTTAAGATTATTTGGTTATCTTCTCTTTGATTCATGTGCTTCTTTAGAAAATCATCAAAGACGCCCTTGTTTCAAACTCACGTCCTTGTGTAACTTACTACCAACGTGTGATGCATATTTTTAACAGCAAAAGGTGTCATAAACACATAGTGTTTGAACAGTCCTCCACTGAGGAAATAAATCTTTACCCCTGAATTCTGATCCGAGTTAGTGACGCACATTAAAACTAGGGCAAACGTGGAGGGATTGCAAATAGGGCTTGTACATCAAAATGCATCATGGGAATTTTAGTTACTCTCCAATTTTGAGCGGACTCAAATGAGTTACAGTTCTGTAAAATCCTGAGTTCTCGTAAATATACTATAACCTAGGTTTGTTTTCCATGTCTCGCATAAGAGACGCTGTGGCGGTTTCTAACATAACCATGCCCCCCCCCCCCCATGATGACATAAGGACATTATCTCATGATTAACTAGGCCTACTAAAAAAATAAAAAAAATGATCCTTACCGCCAACACGACTAACGAACATCACTAACATTTAAATGCTCCTATGCTTCCAAAAATGGAGTCGTTATTGTAAGGTGACAGTGATATACAAGCCAGATAGTATAAACACATATTGATAAATACATAAATACATTCACGAACACATTATTAACACAGTACGTCAAGTACATAGGCATACGTTAAAGGAAAAAGAAATCACAAAAAAAATAGCATGATTAAGTAAGATTTCTGTCCTATTTTTACAGCCTTTGTTGTGCTCAGGCAGAAAGAAACAGTGACTGCTTGGCAGAGTGAAAGGGAAAGCAGACTGCTTGGCAGAGTGAAAGTGAAAGCAGCCTGGTTGAGGACACCCAGGGACTAGGGGAAAGAGCATTAGGATTCTCCAGACCGTGCTTGGAGACCGCTGTCCTTCATAGTCTAATAGGCAGTTTAAATGCCTTCAAACCAACACCAGACACTCCAAAGGCTGTTAATAGCGGGGGGCTGATCCGCTGTTAACGCACTTCCTGACAAGTTACACTTTCTCTTTTGTTTTTTTGTTAACGTTTTTTTTTTTTTACCACGCAGCGATCCAAATGAATAAATCTTGCTTTGTTGGCACCTTTTTGATACCACTGTTTCCCCATCTTTAATCTTGTAATCTCCAGCTCAATGCCTTAAACACATATATATAATATATATATTTTATATATATTTATGTAATTAAATAAATTCAAATGTATATATATATATATATATTTTATGTATATAAATTATGGTGCTTACAGTAGGCTAAGAGTTTCTATTAGAACTACCAGCAGCCCAAATTATAATAGATGTCCTTTTCCATTTAAACATAACTGTATCATAGCGATTAATAACAATAAATTGTGCCTTTGAGATTTCTTTTGAAGGGCAAATGTCCTATTGTCAAGATAATCTTATTCCTAAAGATGAGGATCAAATGCTGCAATGATTTTTCCACCCAGCCTTATGAAAGCACTCTCTAGCTAGACTAATAGCCTGATGCCAGCTAAACCAACAACCTATAATTAGCTAGACTGATAGCCTGATGAGAGCTAGACTGAAAGCCAGATGCAAACTATACCAACAACCTGACATTCGCTAGACTAATAGTCTAATGCAAGCTAAACTAACAACCTCAAATTAGCTAGACTGATGCTAGCTCATCGGATAGCCTAACTCCCTCTCATTGATTGTAGCTTAATTCAGAATGTCGGCAATAACATTTATAAAGTAACCTAAATAAAAACAGCTTACATTAAATTGAGGATGTCTTTTAACATTGTTTTAAGACACACAAGAGTGCTGAATAAGATAAACACATTAGCTGTAATTAGTCACGGCTAACCAACAGAATCATTCCATAGATTCATTTGTATGGGTGACAAGGAAAATTGTCATTCAAACTCTTAGCCAAACAGCTGGGGTGAAAATCCACAGCAAACATGCTGTGTCAATGAGATCAGATTTGATCTGCCAATAGCCCAATAATTAATGGGTAAACAGAAATTAAAACAAAGATTGACATGATAGTTGAAAAAAAGCCAAGTACACAACAGTAGCCTACAAAACATACAGAAGCAAATAAGGTCCTCTTTGAAATACTATAATAACTATTCATGGAGTGGACACTAACTGTTTAGAACTGCTGCTATATTCCAAATGTTAGTCCATCTATTGTTGGTGCATTTATCTTATCTTCTCTATCGTGACAATTGTGTGTACACTGGTTGTTCAACTTGCTACTACATCGATTGTCAGAATTGTTTCTACTTCTAACATTATAATTGAATTTCTGTTGTTAGATTTGGTAGACAATACATCGAATGTCACAAATGTTTCGTACAGCCATATATACAACTGTTGGCACGTCTACCTGCATACATTACTACGGAAACACCGAGTATTAGGACATCATAACATAGTAATGTAAATCGTACTGGTGCAGTTGGGCTGTACTGTTGACCAGGTGGCGTTGGCCTGGCACAGCCTGGTGGTGGCGCCAGTGAGCAGGTAGCCGTCCATGCAGGAGTAGATGACAGAGTGGGAGAACGTCGTCCCGTCCAGACGGAACACTCGACCATTACTGGGCGTCCCAGGGTTACCACACTGGACCGCTGGGGACAGAGAGAGAGAGAGAGAGAGAGAGAGAGAGAGAGAGAGAGAGAGAGAGAGAGAGAGAGAGAGAGAGAGAGAGAGAGAGAGAGAGAGAGAGAGAGAGAGAGAGAGAGAGAGAGAGAGAGAGAGATAGAGATAGTTAAGTCCCTTAACAGAGACTACACCGTGGCAGAATACCTGACCACCGTGACCGGCCCAAAACTGAGGCAATCCTTGAATAGACACGGACTCTGCGAACACAGCCTGGCCATGGAGAAGGGTCGCCACAGACAGACCTGGCTCCCAAGAGAAGACAGACTGTGCTCCCACTGCACACACAACCAACTAGAAACAGAACTGCACTTCCTGACTTCCTGCCAGTCATACGAAGACATCAGGAATACACATTTCCCACGGATTACAAAGGCATGCAAGGACTTCAAAGACACTCCAGATGCTCACAAACTGCCATACCTGTTGGGAGGAATACAACAATGTGCGAATGCAGCAGCACCTGTTGTGATGAGGGAAGGACCTCAAACTCCCCATACACTTATCCCCCTGGACTTACTCTTCACACAATAATTGCGCTATTGCGCATATCCTCCATAATGTAAATTCTGTGTATTTAGCGTGTACCATTATTCAATGTTTATACGAGATACTATAATATTGCACATTTTACTTTTTATAGTACTTTAATAGTATAACATTTGATATGCATAGATAGTTTGTATTTAACGTTTTATACTTATTATATATTATACTATATACCTGACCTTTTTACTTTTTATTTAATAATGCTGTTGATTTTATTGTTCACATTGCAAATGTATATTTTCATGCCAATAAAGCTTTTTTGAATTGGAGAGAGAGAGAGAGAGAGAGAGAGAGAGACAGACAGACAGACAGACAGACAGACAGACAGACAGACAGACAGACAGACAGACAGACAGACAGACAGACAGACAGACAGACAGACAGACAGACAGACACAGACAGCCAGACAGACCAGACAGCCAGACAGACAGACAGACAGAGACAGACAGACAGACAGACAGACAGACAGACAGACAGACAGACAGACAGACAGACAGACAGACAGACAGACAGACAGACAGACAGACAGGGAGAGTGAGTCATCTCGATGGGCTCCAGGATGGGACTCTACATTACAATGCGCGTGTCCTTTGACATTCAGAGTAAAGAACCCTGACCCCGTGTCAGCAGCCTCGGTGCTCACACCAGGGACTTCATTCACATTCGAGTTTACACTCCCTGCTGTCAGCGGTGGCCCTGCTTTTAGTTATCATGGTGACTGCAAAGGCAGATTCTATTCTAGTACTACTGAGCGGTGGGGCGGAATGATCTAATTCCACCGTGACACAAAGTCCTTTAGGTGCATGCTTGTAAGGAGCAGGGGGGGGCTCAAGGCGTCTTGCTTTAAGACGCATGCAGGTAGGGATGTGGACATCGGGGATCGAACCCAGTCGATTTGGGCCCGGCCTGGGAGTCCAAAATCATAGGCACTGCACTGTTCTGTGAACCCCCGTCCTGCTCTGAACCATCCAGGGGTGTGGGTCTGTGTGGATCTGTGTGTCGATCCAGGTGTGTGGGTCTGTGTGTAGATCCAGATGTGTGGATCTGTGTGTAGATCCAGATGTGTGGATCTGTGTGTAGATCCAGGTGTGTGGGTCTGTGTGTAGATCCAGGTGTGTGGGTCTGTGTGTAGATCCAGGTGTGTGGGTCTGTGTGTCGATCCAGATGTGTGGATCTGTGTGTAGATCCAGGGGTGTGGATCTGTGTGTAGATCCAGGTGTGTGGGTCTGTGTGTAGATCCAGGTGTGTGGGTCTGTGTGTAGATCCAGATGTGTGGATCTGTGTGTAGATCCAGGTGTGTGGGTCTGTGTGTAGATCCAGATGTGTGGATCTGTGTGTAGATCCAGATGTGTGGATCTGTGTGTAGATCCAGATGTGTGGATCTGTGTGTAGATCCAGGTGTGTGGGTCTGTGTGTGATCCAGATGTGTGGATCTGTGTGTAGATCCAGGTGTGTGGGTCTGTGTGTAGATCCAGATGTGTGGATCTGTGTGTAGATCCAGGTGTGTGGGTCTGTGTGTAGATCCAGATGTGTGGATCTGTGTGTAGATCCAGGTGTGTGGGTCTGTGTGTCGATCCAGATGTGTGGATCTGTGTGTAGATCCAGATGTGTGGATCTGTGTGTAGATCCAGATGTGTGGATCTGTGTGTAGATCCAGGTGTGTGGGTCTGTGTGTCGATCCAGATGTGTGGATCTGTGTGTAGATCCAGGTGTGTGGGTCTGTGTGTCGATCCAGATGTGTGGATCTGTGTGTAGATCCAGATGTGTGGATCTGTGTGTAGATCCAGGTGTGTGGGTCTGTGTGTAGATCCAGATGTGTGGATCTGTGTGTAGATCCAGATGTGTGGATCTGTGTGTAGATCCAGGTGTGTGGGTCTGTGTGTAGATCCAGGTGTGTGGGTCTGTGTGTCGATCCAGGTGTGTGGGTCTGTGTGTCGATCCAGATGTGTGGATCTGTGTGTAGATCCAGATGTGTAGATCTGTGTGTAGATCCAGATGTGTGGGTCTGTGTGTAGATCCAGGTGTGTGGGTCTGTGTGTCGATCCAGGTGTGTGGGTCTGTGTGTAGATCCAGGTGTGTGGGTCTGTGTGTAGATCCAGATGTGTGGGTCTGTGTGTAGATCCAGGTGTGGTGAGTCTGTTGTGTCGATCCAGGTGTGTGGGTCTGTGTGTCGATCCAGATTGTGTGGGATCTGTGTTGTAGATCCAGATGTGTGGATCTGTGTGTAGATCCAGGTGTGTGGATCTGTGTGTAGATCCAGATGGTGTGGATCTGTGTGTAGATCCAGATGTGTGGATCTGTGTG
>OLKM01000193.1:370128-397628 GCA_900291075.1 Melanogrammus aeglefinus
ATACCATCACTGTGAACCACAATGTTTTATTAGTCAAAAACTCTACAAGGAGTTTTCCCATGAGAGCTTCCCGGGACTTTCGGTTTTTCCGGACTAGAGACTAAATTCATGCACCTCGCAAATCCATCTGCAGTGGGGTTATGGGTTTTTGACACCTTGTTTATGAATGCCAAATACTGTGTGTTTGTGTGTGTGTGTGTTTGTGTGTGTGTGTGTGTGTGTGGGGGGGGGGAGGTTCTAGTCTTCAGAATCATGCTAGCATAGCGGGACTCCCGGATAAAAAATAGATTCATAGTGCTGTTCTTTTCTCTTGTTCTGACAGTTGTTTTGATCATTTTCCTGGGCTGGGGCCCCTGAATCAATAAATCCTCTCGCTGCGCCTCAACTTTCTTGCATTTTTAACGACGAGCAAAACAAATCGGTCACGTACCGCCAAAAAGAAGAAACGTTCCCGCCGCCCCGTCCTGGTAACCATGGCCTAGCGCGCTGTCAATCATTGCCAGCGTGCTCATGCCGCTGCGCCCTGGGTTACCGTGGCGAAGCGCGGCAGTGCAGCCAAAGGTTAATTAGGCTTAAGCAGCACGTTTGTGCATCACTGCCCGCCTGTCTCCGTGGACCCATATATTCAGACCCGTCCGTTCAAAGGTCATGGATGCGTGTCCCAGCCCGGTGGACATGTTGAGCAGGGGTGTTCTCGTTCCTCTCTCTCTCTCTCTCTCTCTCTCTCTCTCTCCCTCCTCCCTCTCCCTCCCCCCTCCCTCCCTCCCCACGGGCCTAGCTGCACCTTCGCTGCCGTTTCATCCATGAATCCTTTTCCCCTTCATTGCTAACCTTTAGCACTACCACCGGCAACCCATATTTATGACCGCCCCCCCCCCCCCCCCCAATGGTACTTCATCACCCCCTCCCCTCCCCCGCCCCCCCCATCGTTTTCCCGGCCTCCCTGTCCACCGTTTGAACCCATCTTTCATCCTCGTTTCAAGGTTTGAGGAAATGGTCCCCTTCCTTAGCCTTTGAATCTCCGGCGGAGATCATGCAAGGTCTGTTCACACAGGACACCACGAGGGGGGGGGGAGGTTCAAGAAGAAAGACAAGAGGAAAACGAAGTTGGCGGGAAAGAGGTCTTTCCACAGGTGAAGCCCCGGAGGTGTACTTTCTTCTCGGTTGACTCTTTTTCTCTGCGGTTCAAGGTGCTCATTATTCAACCAACTACTTCCAACCAATCCCCCCTCCCGGGCACATCCCACCATGCAAGCGCTAGAGAAGGGCGAGTGTGTTATTAGGGGCTGGAGAGAAGAGAGCGAGAGCGAGAGAGCGGGAGAGACATGGGGATCTCCACGCCCGACTGCGTTAACACATGCTTCCTTCAAGTCAACTTCAAGACCCCCCCACACACACAACCACCACCCCTCCCTCCCAACACCCCTCAGCCTTTGATAAAAAAGCTTGGTGTGAGATCTCTTAAACCGTTAAACTCCTCCACATGCCTACCTCAACCTCCCCCTCCCATCCACTCCTCTCTCCCATCATCACCAGCCCCCTCTCTACGGACCTCCCCTACAACACGGGGACTCCCACGGTGAGACGGGGTCACCACCTCTCCACCCCTCCCACACCGTTACCTGAGCAGAAGGGCATGGGTGCGCTCCACACCCCGTTGAGCTGACAGGTCCGGGACGACTCCCCCTTGAGCTGCCGGCCCCCCGCGCAGGAGTAGCGCACCGTGGAGCCGAAGGTGAACTTCTCCCCGCTCAGCAGGCCGTTGGGGGGGGAGCCGGGGTGCCCGCAATCCACCACTGGGTGGGGAGGAAAGAGAGCGATATGTTGTGTTTATAATGATGCACCATGGGATACATCCCTGCCGTTCTCAGGACCGCAGAGTCGCTCAAGACTCACCTGTTCAGAGTCCACCTCGACTCTGCATAGCCACCCTCCCCCCTCTGGCCACCATTGTACACTGTATTGTATTGTGTTGTGTTGTATTGTATTATAGTACTTAACTGTGTAGCAACTGCAGTAGCTGCTATCATTGCTGTAACACAGGGAATTGGTTAGCCTAGTGATTGTTGTACTTGCACTTGGTTCTATGAACATCCTTACTGTACCGATAGCGATATATTGTTGCACTTCTTATGACAAATGTCCTTATTGTAAGTCGCTTTGGATAAAAGTGTCTGCTAAATGCCCTAAATGTAAATGTAAATGTAATGTGGAGGCATAGGTACAACGTAACGATCACCCTTAACCCACTCAGATACTGTAAATATTACACTTTAAGGTATAGGTGCCAAATAGGTGTTTACCACACAAAACTCACTCTGCTGTATATAATACAGTGACGGTATAGGTAGAGCATAGTGTGTTGATCACTCTCAATGCACTCAGATACTGTATATAATACATGTGACGGTATAGGTGTAACATAACGGGTTGATCAGTCTCAACTCACTCAGATACGCTGTATATCAATACCTGATTGATAATACGTGATTTCTACATAAAAGGGAAAATGGACAGTATTGATCATGCCAAACTAGATACAACGTCTGTCATATCAGCATATACTAGTCTTAACCTCTACTGGTAGGAGTCCCAGAAAGAACATTCTGCTGGTACTACTGCTCGTCTAGATGAAAGTGTCATTGTAGTTGCTTCCATAGTCTTGCTTTAGGTTTCTGTAATCTCTTTTTAATGATGTCACTAGCCTGTAATTGAGACGCTGTAACACCCTGGTTTCCCATCTGGGAGAACAGCAGTAGTTATCTAAAGTTTATCTTGTGTTATTATCTCATCTGGCAGACAAAAGAGAAGCACTAGGGGCCAGGTGGAGATGTTATTCAATCAATGGATTTTTACTTGCTGTTTTCCTTATTTATTGCATTTTGGCTTTCCTATTATTTATTTATATTTCTCGTCCGTTTTATTTGATGGTTATTCCGTGTATTTTTATATTTATAAAAATCTAGGATTTCTACACACCGATTTTTCAGACTTTGTCAAATCTAAAATTGTCGATTGAACTATTGTTCTGAAAGCTAAATAAAGTGCAAAAACCGTTGATAAACGATTCAGTTGGACCGGCCGTGTGGACGTTGACGACGTATTGCACTCACCTATACACTCAGGTAAGGGCTTGTCCCATTGGCCGGTGGGTTGACAGGTGAGCACAGGCGATCCGAACAGGTAGTATCCCGGGTTGCAGTCGTAGAACACAACGGTGCCAAACGTGAAGTTCCCGTACTCAATTTTGCTCTGGCGAATTGAATTTGGGGGAATTCCGGGATCCGAACAATTCACCACTACACACATAGGGGCAGACGGGAGAGATGCGCGCACACACACACACACACACACACACACACACACACACACACACACACACACACACACACACACACACACACACACACACACACACACACACACACACACACACACACACACGAATGCACAAACATGTACAAACACAAAGACACAGATTGGAAGATATGTGTTATTAGGTATGAACCAGCTAGGGTCATTTCCATCGTCTCTTAGCGATGCTCATCTTAATGTCATTTTAATGCAGTCGTGTTAGCATACTAAAGTAATAACAACTGCATTTTACAATGGCATATACTGTGTAAAATAATTTACTTCTTGGAGATATATCCTCTAGCCTTTGATGATAAAGGGGGGAAGGGGGTGGGCACATTCACAGAGTGGCACATGGGAAGATAATCCAGGTCAGTGCCTTGCTCAAGGGCATTAGAGAGAGCATTAGAGGGTATAAACCCAACACACATGCATTTAGGCGTGAAGGGGAATCCGGAGGGTGAGAACAGTTAGGATGTGAGTTAGGACATGCTGTGTGAAAGGGATCTGTAAACGGGGGGATGAGTTTTCAGATTCACACATCCTCCTTAAAGATATAACTCATATTCTTTGCTCTTAAGTCATTGGTTCTTAACTGATCTTGCTTGCTTTGATACCTCAAATCCTAATTTTGCGTGAAAGTTCGATTTACTTTGACAATTTAGGCTGCTACTGTGTCTCTGTGTATCTGTACAAGCACTTCACTGTTCCACTTGTTTGATAGGATGAATAGAGCCACGGAAAGAACAGCTAACCCACGGCCTTGATGCCGGATCCAAACAACCCCAGCATAATCATATATAAGGCTGGGGATTTTCTATTCACTCAACTTTTCTCTGCTGTACTTCAGAGTGGAGCCTGTTGCCAGTTAGGAGAGATAGGCCGTTTCTTGGTGGAGATGGTTTCTAATTAATATGGCTGTGACGTCATAGGGAGAGAGGGGTCAGGGTTCATGCCGAGACTACTCAGAGTAAGGGGTTGTTAGAAAAGGGGTGAAGGAGGAGGGGGGGGGGGTTGGGTATCATAGCATGTTAAGGGGGGGGGGGGGGGGGTTAACTGTTCAGGACAAGGTTAGGGGTGAACAGACTTAACTTTTCTCCCCACCTTTACACGTTGGGGGCGGGTGGCTCCACTGTCGGTTGGCCTGACACTGAGCCCGTGCGGGCCCCTCCATCTCGTAACCGCGGTTACACACGAAGCTGACCACGTCGTTGAGGTTGAAGCCGTTTCCCACCGTGCGACCGTATATGGGACTTCCGGGATGTCCACAGCTGATGGCTGTAAGGAGCAGGAAGTGGAAGGACAACAGTATTGATTAACCAAATTGATTCGCACAGCATTATTAAGTATCAAGTGTGGTTCAGAAAACAAATACTAATCAACATCATCCTTAATGCTTTCATACAGAGGAAATAGAAGGGAAAGAAACTGAAGACATGGCCGTTTTAATGGCAGGTATGACGGAGCTGTTAGTATGTTCTATTCCCCGATGTCCGCGACCTAACCTGTGTGATGTGTGGTTTCATGCTCAGGGCTCAACAGCCAAACGCCAGAGTCACAAACTTATTTTGCTCTTTCACTCCATTGCCCTCAATCTACCGTTCGGATTCTCTGTTTTTTCTGTCTGTCCCCGCCAAAAGGTGAAAGAAGAGAAGGAGTGGGAGGAGGAGAGGAGAGCAGGTTTGCGGAGATAGTGAGGGGGGGAGGACATTGAGGGGTCAACGAGGTGAGAGGAGGAGAGGAACAAGTGGGGAGCAGAGGACGGGACAGCGAGGGGAGGTGTAAGTGGAAACGGAAAAGAAGAAGAGGGGGAGAAAAACAAAGTTGATGAGAGACGACGAAGAGAAGAGGGTGGGACATAGACCTGAGGAGACGGGGAGGGGGGGGGGGGGGCGAAGGTTGGGAAAGGCAAGGTCTTTCTCAGTTGATCGCTGCAAATCAGATGCGTTCGTTTGTTTGCCCAAGATACAAATTTATCTGACACCGTCAGCATATCCAGGGGGCATGGATCTACAAACAAACCCAATCAGTCTTGTCACTCTCTTTCTCTTTTAAGCCCACAGACGCACACTCACACACACACTCACACACACACACACACACACACACACACACACACACACACACACACACACACACACACACACACACACACACACACACACACACACACACACACACACACACACACACACACACACACACACATTCGTGCATGCACAGACGCTCTCATCATCATTCAGTGTTTGCGTCTCTCAACAAGAGCCTCTCATCTCCATAATTGCAGTATAATTTTGTTCTGAAATGATTTCCTTCAATAACTTTTGCATGAATAACCTCGGTAGAAAAACAGCCCAGCGCAGACGCTCAACACACACAAGCACCAACCACGCCATTTTGTGTGGAATCAGTAGTCTGTTTGCACACGTATATATATATATATATATATATATATATATATATATATATATATATATATATATATATATATATATATATTGTGTTAGATCCGGCAGGCAGCGTGCTCAATGTTTAATGCTTAAAGTAGTACAGAGCAAACTAACGCAGACGCTGGTTAACTTTAGGTCTGTGACATTTGCATTCTAGTTGAAGATCAGTTAAAGGGCACGTAGGAGGAAATACAATCAGTATATTAATAATCTCTGCCGTTGCTTGCGTTCCACCTGAGAGGGAGCGTGCATCAGCATTTGCACCACGTTGGAGCAGTTCCTCAACACAAAGTCCTCTAATCTTTTAATGCTGTCCATGGAAAATGATGCGTCCTTTTGGCTAGGAATGCCCCATGACCTCCGAACACACACACACTAACACGCACACACACAGGCTGCCAAAAACCACTCGGCTTCGGCACAGTTAGCCTCCAACTGTCAAAGGCTCCCCCATTAGTCCCCCTCCCAGCAGGGCTATTCATTTTACCTACACCCCACTGGGCAGACACACACACACACACACACACACACACACACACACACACACACACACACACACACACACACACACACACACACACACACACACACACACACACACACACACACACACACACACAGCCACAAACATACACACATGCATGCATACACACACCCACAGAAATGCAAAAGCACACACACAAATTAAAATGATACACCTATTCCTATTAACATAATTATTATTCTGCCTTAATCGGCTATCACGCTGATTAAATGTCGACTTTACAATGGCGCCTATATCAAGTTTACCCCAGGGCTAAACTCACAATGATTACCATCTTATGAAGGCTGGGGTTTAGCTGTTGTTTTAATGGGGAGAGACAAACGGTCTTGGGGGGTGGGTGGGTGGGTGGGGGGGTTGGTTGGTGGTGTGTGTGGGTGCCAATGCTTTTCAAATACACTTGCTAACCATCGGGTCTCTTGCTAGAGTGTAATTCGACCGAAAATTCAATTTCCGTTTATGGAATTCCCACCCAAGGTGATATTAGTTTAGAGTTCCTCCATTCTGGTAAAATGACCCTCATTTTGACTCCAATTTTAAACCGTGTTGATACAAACTTCCACACAAGTACCCGCTTGGGGGACCGTCAGGGGATTACGATTCTATTATTTTTCTCTGCGAGCCTCTCTCATAAAGTCATCTAACTGCCATTCACAGTTTTATCGTGTTCCGATTCCCACAATAAGGAACACAAAAACTGGACCGAACACTGGCAGAGAAAGAGTGGGAAAATGCTTACCATCAAGTAACATAGAAGCGTCTGTACATTTTCTTTCCCGACTTATGATTCAGAACTCTCGCCTCTACCACTGGTAACCAGTGTTCATCAGCTGTTAAATGTTACCATACCGTTTAGTCGTAGACGCCTTTACCCAATGTGACCTAGTGGGAACGATGATATGGGGTCAGGGTTTAGGGGCCCTCTAGGTCGACGTTGCCTGCCGCATCGATTCTGTATCTTGTTGTGTGCGCATGCGCGTTCACGCACATGTGTGTGAGTGTGTAAGGGTATGCCGTTAAGGCAAGTGTATGCGCGCGCACGCGCGTGTGTGTGTGTTGTGTCCGTGTGCGTGTGTGTGTGTGTGTGTGCACGCGCACATGCGTGCGTGTGCGTGTGTGTGTGCGTGTAACCACTTACGTATGCACACAGGAAGTTGTCCCGACCACTGGTTGTCTTGGAGACAGATCCTCACCGAGGAGCCGATCAGTCTGAATCCCGGTAAACACTGGTACACCACCGTGTCCCGGTAACCAAAGTTCTCTCCGATCACCTGACCGTTCACGATGCTCTCTGGGATCCCACAATGGCCGGCTAGAAGACACAAACACACACCGCGAGGGGGGGAGAGTGGGGAGGAGAGAGAGAGAGACATAGAGACAGAGGGGGACAGAGAGAGGGGGAAGGGAGAGACATATAGAGTGATGGGAGAGAGAGAGAGAGAGAGAGAGAGAGAGAGAGAGAGAGAGAGAGAGAGAGAGAGAGAGAGAAGAGAGAGAGAGAGAGAGAGAGAGAGAGAGAGAGAGAGACAGAGAGAGACAGAGAGAGACAGAGAGAGACAGAGAGACAGACAGAGACAGACAGACAGACAGACAGACAGACAGACAGACAGACAGACAGACAGACAGACAGACAGACAGACAGAGTGTGGAGAGAGTGTGGAGAGAGGGGTGATGGAGAGAGACATAGTGAGACAGATAGAGAGAAAGAGAGAGATAGAAAGAGAGTCAGGGAGAGATAGGCAGAGACAGGGAGAGAAATGTGTTATTCATATAGCCAATGCATAAGCAAGCTTTGATTTCTCGTTTTAAATTTCATCACGTTGCAACTCGCAAGTCGGGCAACATGAAGCCTGAGTTCATTTGTCCAAGCGCGGTTTGTTCTGGTCTATTATCTGCGTCTGCTAATGTCTGCATCACAGCATTGATTACACTGTCCCGGCTAATGGCTACGTCCCTAGCTGTTAGCATGTTTTTTTTATTCCTATTAGGGAGAGTGTAGCGGCGACACTTCAAACACAACTAATAGAGACAAATCCACCTTGACGTCCACACAAGCGTTCTTCCCCCTAACAATCAAGCGTATCAAATAAGTGTGATTGTGTGTGTGTGTGTGTGTGTGTGTGTGTGTGTGTGTGTGTGTGTGTGTGTGTGTGTGTGTGTGTGTGTGTGTGTGTGTGTGTGTGTGTTTGTGTGTGTATTCAGGGTGGGTTCCAGGTTTGTTTAGCATTGGTTTACAAGACTTTTTGAATCTACCGAGTCAGGCATCGGAGAATTAAACTGATGCGTTTAGGATCAAACAAGGTTCTCATTCCGGATTCCACTCGGCCCGCAGCTCTTTGAAGAACATAATGCTGATACCTATCTCCACACACACGGACACACACACACACACACACACACACACACACACACACACACACACACACACACACACACACACACACACACACACACACACACACACACACACACACACACACACACAGCAGTATTTCTCTTTTAATTGTAGTCGTCAATATCAAACGTCCACAATGAGTCACATGTAGTCCAACTGAAGCAGTATTTTATAAGTAGAAATCACTGATAACAATCAACCATCAACCTCTGCTTAGCGTCTCCTCAGCATTAGTTAGACGTGAATAACGGCCTTCATAAAAGTAGGTGGAGACGACAAAATGAAAGCCAAAACACAAAAAAATACTTGAATTGAAAATACATCTAGGTCTCCCCAATAACTACTGTATGCTTTAGGTGGTTTACACCGCAGTACTTATTCAGCTATCAGGGCTGCTTTTAAAAGAAGACAACATTTATAAAGCGTCTGAGCTGGAGCCCGTGTGGCTCTGTGGTGCATTGGAGGTCACGTGGTGCGGATTGAGGTCACGATTTGTGTGTCTGGAATGAACGAGAAGGGGGGGGGGGTCTTACAGCATGTGTCAAGTGGTCAGCAGCATGACTGAGAGGACATGGGAGGCATGGAGTAAAACTCGGGAGCCTGACACGTTAAGACAAGCGTCCAGGGTGTGTTTTACTAAAGCACAGCCCTGGGAAGACAAGAGAGCCATACGGATGCCAGGATCCCCCAATCTCTCTGAGGTGTGAAGGCTTGAATCACATGCATTTACTGACCCAGCATATCAACAAGGTCAGAGGAGCAAAGTACAAGGACTCTATGGGGGGTTTGTAATGTTAAGTGTGTAGGTCGTGAAGTAGGAGTAAACCAAAGGGCATGCTGATTCGAGAACAACGCTGGATCCAAGCTGAAAGTGTCGTTTTTTTGGCCAGAAGGAAGGGAATATAAACATCTTGCTTTAAAGGTTACCGTTTCCAGAGGAAGGAGGCACAGACGAGACAAGATGAGATACATTCACACCCATCAATCAGAGATCACATCATAATTATATTGTGTTGCTTGCGACATTTGTATCACATTAAGCACGCTATTGGATTATATTAAAATAGTATAATCGTTATTTATTCAGAACGTTTCCAATGGCTTAAGGGGCCGGTTAAAAGTAGATTACACGGCAATAAAACTCTGATTGGAATGAGTAGAGCCTTCATAAAATGATCAAAAGGAAACAACGACCGGAAAAACTGGAGCAATCTGACCCAATCTGAGGATAAAGAAGTAAGGTAAAAAATATATAAAGAGGCATTCGAAAACAAACCAAAAAGCTTTGTTTGGAGGCAGGTTCTCCTGCCGCCTACGTACCCAGGCACCGCGTCTCGCCGCCGCTCCACAGGCCCGAGGAGAGGCACTCCCTGACGGCCGAGCCCACCAGCATGAAGCCCGTGTCGCAGGTGAAGATGGCGGTGGCGCTGAAGCTGGTCTGGGTGCCGATCTTCCTCCCGTTGGTGGGCGACGGGAGGTCCCCGCACGAGATGACTGCAGGGGGAACGCGGCGGAGCGGACAGTGCAGCGACGGAGCGGGGAACAGGGTCAAACGACGAGCACTACACGTCGATACGAGTAGAACGCATTGTTGGTAGAATGGGGGACTGTTTAAATCAGGTTTCTATGTTTAGGTATTCGGTTACCGTTGTAAATATTATCCTTGAAAACAGTATATCTCTGGTATTTCAATGGTATTTCCATTAACTGGATTCCTTCCTTCCTTCCTGGATTCCTGCTATATTTTTGTATCTAATATACTTGTTATTTTATTGAGTATTATTTGGTCGTTTTCTTATTTCCAAATCATTTCATAACATTCTATACTTTTAACAACCTTCAAATAACTTACAAATTCCATATGATTATATGCAACAAACACACAAAAACAGGAAACCGCTCGACGGGAACGTACTCTGGCAGTGGGGCCGGTCGTTCCTCCAGCTCCACGCGCCATTGGGCAGGCACTCGATGTGGGCGGGGCCCAGGCGGTAGTAGCCCGGGTCGCAGGTGAACACGATGCGGGTCTTGTACTCGTAGTGGGAGCCGTTCACGATCCTCCAGCGGCCATGCTCCAGGGAGAAGGAGCCGATGCTGGGACAGACCACCACTAGAACGGACCGAACCAACAGCGTGAGGGAGGGTCCGGGTGCCGGGGGGGCAGCCCAGAGCACACCCCGTGTCGCGATGGACGCTCAATAGGACCCACTTGTTCAGAGTTCACCTAGACTCTGTACTCTAGACTCCCCCCCCCCAACCCAACCCTCTTTCACACTTATTGTATGTTGTTTGTCCTGGCCCTTAATGTACATACTTATTGTATGTTGTTTGTCCTGGCACTTAATGTACATACTTATTTTATGTTGTTTGCCCTGGCCCTTAATGTAGATACTTATTTTATGTTGTTTGTCCTGGCCCTTAATGTACATACTTATTGTATGTTGTTTGTCCTGGCCCTTAATGTACATACTTATTGTATGTTGTTTGTCCTGGCCCTTAATGTACATACTTATTGTATGTTGTTTGTCCTGGCCCTTAATGTACATACTTATTGTATGTTGTTTGTCCTGGCCCTTAATGTACATACTTATTGTATGTTGTTTGTCCTGGCCCTTAATGTACATACTTATTGTATGTTGTTTGTCCTGGCCCTTAATGTACATACTTATTGTATGTTGTTTGTCCTGGCCCTTAATGTACATACTTATTGTAGTGTTGTTTGCCTGGCCCTTAATGTACATATTATTGTATGTTTGTTTGTCCTGGCCCTTAATGTACATACTTATTATATGTTGTTTGTCCTGGCCCTTAATGTACATACTTACTGTATGTTGTTTGTCCTGGCCCTTAATGTACATACTTATTGTATGTTGTTTGTCCTGGCCCTTAATGTACATACTTACTGTATGTTGTTTGTCCTGGCCCTTAATGTACATACTTATTGTATGTTGTACGTCCTGGCACTTAAAAATAGTACTTAGCATTGAGCATCCTAGCTCCTAGCTATCTTTGTTGTGTACGGAGAAGGGGTTAATCTAGCAGTTGTGGGCGCTTGGCACTTGGTTTTATGAACATCCTTACTTTAACGACAGCGATATATATTGTTTCTCTTTCTTTTGACAAATCTACTTATTGTAAGTCGCTTTGGATAAAAGCGTCTGCTAAATGCCCTCAATGTTGATGCAATAAAAATGTAAATATGTTCGTACAAACTTCTACCTCTATTTCTGGGTTGCACTACAGAAATGAACTGTGTCTCACGCTCTACCCGTCCTCAAATGCGTGCGTTTTGTTGCTAGAAAGCCACCTCACCGTTGGATGCATAATGCTAGCAAACCACTTAACGTAGCATCGCGGCTGTTTGTCCTGACATCGTCTTTGGCGGTATGACAACAGTGGAAAATGCTTCACTAAAACATGCTACCTTTTGAGCCAGTAGTCACATGTTTAGAGGTACGATATATACTGAGCAGATGCTCCTTTCCACAATGCCTCAACAACACAGCGAGCTCAGACGCATATCATAAAGGAGCGGTAAAAGGGGAAGGGGCATCTGACCCCAGAACCCTCTAGAAGGCCCCTAGCTCTTACCGGAGCAGCGGGGGATCTTGTTGTGGTTGCTCCAGGTGCCGTCGGGCTGGCACACGGCCGAGGTCAGCTCCTTGCTGGACAGCCGGTAGCCGTCGCTGCAGAAGTAGGAGACGCGTGTGCCCACCGAGTAGTCCGAGGTGAGCACGCCACCGTTAGCCGGCGCCTTGGGAGACCCGCAGGACACCGCTGTGATGGGGGGGGGGGGGGGTGGAGACACACGGCAGCCGGTTAGGAGGATGAGGAGACACAGGTGCACGGACACACACACACACACACACACACACACACACACACACACACACACACACACACACACACACACACACACACACACACACACACACACACACACACACACACACACACACACACACACAGACGTTTCCCATGTCTTCACTGTGGCTGTTGACTGTTGAGCAGGCGGCTATTGCAGTTTTATAGTGAACTATATACAAGCAACCCGGTCTCACGAAGATACGTGACACTGTCATGTTATTTTAATCTATTGTTCGTGATGAGGGACACGTATTTTCAAAAATTTCGTGTCAAAAAGCACAATTTTCAATGTTTGCCTACAGAGCAGCGCACCTGCATTTAATATATCCGTGAATTGTTACAATTTCTCAGAATCAAAGGCGAAAGTAGAAACGGGTGGCCAAAAGCTGTCGTATTGTTAGTTATCACAGACAATTTCAATACAATAATATAACAATCAATGTTCTGTACGGAGCTCCTTCAGGGACATTAGGGAGAACGCTGCCGGACAGAACCTTAGTTGATACATGAGTTTGAAAATTGTGCTTTTTGACACGAAATTTTTGAAAAAACGTGTCCCTGATCACGAACAATGGATTAAAATAACGTGACAGTGTCACGTATTTTCTTGAGACCGGGTTGATACAGGGGCAAGGTAAAATGGATGCCTGTTACAAAAATAACATTTTGACTTTAACTCTGTTCTGGACGTTTTTGGCGGTAAACTGTGTATTTTTCATAATTTGAATATTGTAAATGTCATTTGAAGTGAATTTTAGCGGCTTATTTAATCAGAGATCCTGTCCCAAAGGGCTTCACAGGCTGACATTACACAACCCTTCCTGACTCTAAGGCCTCTAAGGGACAAGATAGAAAACTCTCACACACACACACACACACACACACACACACACACACACACACACACACACACACACACACACACACACACACACACACACACACACACAGTACACACAGTACACACACACAGCACCCACCTTGGCAGGCGGGCACGGGCGAGTCCCAGTTGTGGTACCCGGCCGGTGTGCGGCGGCAGGTGCCGGTGGCGTTGCCTAGGAGACGGTAACCGCGGTCGCAGGCCCAGCGCACCACGCTGTTGACGTGGCCGCCCGTCTGGGACGAGATGGAGCCGTGCAGCGGGGAGTCCGGCGTGGAACAGTACAGCGCTGGAGGAACGCAAAGGGGACGGGACGGGGGGGCGACATACGGACGGACAGACATGAATCACACCCCACCAGGGCGATAACCTCACCGCACAGGGGCCCGCGCCGAGCGAGCTTCCGAACTAGCGCCCGGGCCCCGACAATCGCAGCGGTGTGTATCACTTCGATCGCCGTGTGTGTCGATACGCCGCGACATCGCACACGGCAGATAAATAAAAAACGAAACTGAACGAAAAGGAAGCGTCCACTTGATTGCAATCATGTTTTTAACAAGCTATCGTATTTATGACAGGCATGCTACAACTCCGCCGGCGGTGTTTAACGACCAGATGATCCATGCAGTCATTACGGCTTTCCTGCAGCAAATTGTTTTCTTTCTATCGTTTTTTTTTACATGAATCATGTCATCACGTTCCACCCCCCGGCCTCCCCGGCTGGTTTGGCTGTGCTGGAGGAATAAGAGGAATCGGTGAGATTTAATGCACCGCCGCTCCGGTGGAGGGGTTCGATATCCGACGGCGGACTGCCACACGGGCCGACGGGCTCCGCTCGCAGTGTGAGTGCAAACGCTGTCAGCGTCGACAGTTTCTTTGCTGATGGGGGTCATTTGTTCTAAGAATATACACCTCATCTCGGACGGGCCGTACGAGACGGAAGGACTCCTGTAGCGTAATAGTCTGGGAGTTGGACGGACAGACAGAAGGACAGCCTATATATACCCAGCAGGATCACTGTCCATTTGTCTGTGCGTCCCTTCTTATCTTCATGCATTAAGAGAGTAGCAGAAGAGGGAGTAGTAGTAAAGTAAAGTCGGGATACATACTTTGGTACTCACCAACATAGCGGATTTTGAAGCCCCTCTTGTTGGTGCCGTGGTCGGAGGCCCAGCGCACCAGGAACTGGTGGCTGGAGCTGGTGATGTTGAAGGGCGTGGCCAGGTCCCCGCTCAGCGTGGCCAGGGTGGGGCTGTTGGCCGTGGGGCCTGGGGGGGGGGGGGGGAGACCCAGGAGGACAAGGTTGGGGGGAGGACAGGTGGGTTGAGGGGTGGGTGGGTACGACATTTGAGGAATGTTTCGAGACTCCCTGGGAAGGGCCGGGGGTCGTGTCGCGTCTTATTTGTTTGGCACTGTTTAGCATGTTTTTATTCATTTTGTGGTTATTTCAGCGTCATGTTCATGTGCTCATCGAAAGAGCATCCGGCAGCAGTCACTTAGGTTTTTTTTTGTGTTTTTTTCTGTATTTGTGTGCGTGTGCGCGCGTGCGTGCATGTGTCGTACCATCGAAAATCTCCAGCACGTCAAACTCCCTCTCGGTGTGGAAGCTCTCGAAGGTGATGGTGACGTTGTAGCCCTTCTCCACGGCAACGCTCCACGAACACATCTGGAGGTTGGGGTAGCTCTCTGGCCAACCAGGGCTCAGGATGACCCCCGATGAATCGTATCGCACGTCGTGGGCGGGACATTGGACTGGTGAGGGGTGAAAGAGGAAGTGAAAGCAAAAGTGATAGTCAACAAATGTAATAAATGCAATTAATTATCTTTTCCTGGTTTTCAAAAAGGATTAATTAATTGAGTTGAAAATACGTGCACAGGCACACACACAGGCGCACACACACACACACACACACAGACACGTTCACACACACACACATACCTTGACAGGTCGGGGGCGGCCCATCCATCTGCAGTCTGTCGCCGAGGCGACACGTCAGGATCTCACTGCCGACCAATGAGAAGCCAGGGAGGCAGCGGTACCTGATGATGTCACCTGTGTGTGTGTGTGCGTGTGTGCGAGGATATTTCAATGATTCACTTCCCTTGATATTTCTGTACATGTCTTCAATGGGCTGTTGACAGTGGAAAACAAATATTATGCTAATGTATAACCAGTTAGGTCTGTCCTTCATATTCAGTCCAACCCACACACGTGCGTATGCGACGCCACGGTCGGTGGGGGGGCTGGCGCTGGTGGAGGCAGCATCCTGTCTCCACAGGGAGGCCGTTATGGGTCATGGGTAAGGGAAGGAGGTACCTTGCTCAAGGGCACGGGCAGAGAAAGAAGGAGGAGGCGAGTGGTTCAAACCACAGCAAAAGCAAACCCCATTATTACAGACACCTCTCTCTTCGACTACTAGTACTAATACTAATACTACTACTACTAGTGGTAGTTCTACTAGTACTAATACTACTACTACTACTACTAGTGGTAGTTCTACTAGTACCTTCTCAGCTACCCAGTGGAACACTATATATGTTTTTTTTTTGTCACATTTGTGATGGTGATTGACTGACGGCTTTTGTGGAGTGGCACGGCTGACGCACAACTCACCTATCTCCAGCTCTCCGTCCTCCATCAACAGGTTCACGTTGGAGACTTCTGGAGGGGGCTGGCACACTCTGAGCTGGTAGGCTGGGGGGGGGGGGGGGGGGGGTAGAGACACCCACGCAAACACACGCACAGTGTCACAAAGAAAAAACGATTTAGCATTGGGTTATTATTCAATCAATCAGCAGACACTTTAATCCAAGCCGTTTGATTAAGGATAAGGAGTTAGCAGTAGTGTGCAGAAATATAAGCTCGAACTCGGTACCGCTGCAACCATTATCTAGTCACTATCTCAGCCCCCGGGGTAACAACAGTAGACAATCACATGGTTGACTTGAATGGACGGACCGATTCAGCTGTTCTGGGGGCAAATAGCTTGCGTTTGCAAGCGGGCTGCTGATGCATTCTGCCCCCACCAACTGCCTTTAAAGTGTGAGGCCTTGGATTTCGGTTGGTCGACTAGACAAACACACAGACGCCCCGAGGCAGACATCCATGCACATCTCCAATCACTACATCAGCCCGCCGCATGCACCCCCCAATCCCCCCTGAGAGAAAACCAAACAGTTAGTCTTACATCACCCAGTCGCTTCATGTCTTTAGATCTCTTTTAGTGTATTGTTAAACTTTTAAAGCAGGGTTTTTTTTTTCTCTCCCTCCACCAAAAAAAAAAAAACGTCTCAGGTCTGCCATGGTCTGGAATCAAAGCGGAGAGGAGATGGAGGGGCCTGTGAGATTAGAGAGCCTAGCCTTAGATCATAACAAGAGGGAACTGGGTTCACAGCCGCCTAGCTGAGGAGTGGAATCGATACCACTGCATGACCATAGATTACTCACTAACGCTGAGGCCGAGAAAGAGAGAGGGGGGGAAATATAGGCCGAGGTAGACAGGGGGGAAGGAGAGGACGGAGGAAGGAGAGGGAGGAGAGAGGGCTATAAGTTAGGATTAAATTGACTATGAGAATGAGACCTTCCAATAACATCTGCTGCTCTCATGCATAGCAAAGCCCCTCCCCTCCTCCTGCTAGTTTATATATGTGTGTGTGTGTGTGGTTGTGTGTGTGTGTATGTGTGCATGTGCTCTCCAATGACTGATGATGTGTGTACTAGATTAATGTGTGCATGTCTGTGGGAATATGGATGCATTTGGATAGATGCATGGTTCCTCATTCTCCTCAAATTAGAGAGATGTGAATTTGAGACACGTGAACATGTCTTTCTCACAGCAATCAATCACCTCGTTATATGTGGTGTCTCTTGGCAATCTAGAATACCTCAAACTGTTAAAGCAATGCATTCTGGGTGGAAACCACAGGTGATGACCCTATAGGTAACACATTGAGGAGCAGGTCGGGGTTGGGTATCTTGTTCAAGGAACGTCAACACTCTTAAAACAACCGGTTCTGCATAGAGCATGTACAAATACAACCACTCGCATGCAGGGCGAGCCCCTGAAATATCCCAAAGGTTCAATATAGAGCCATCTTATGGGGTTTTGTTCGAAGAACCGTAGAGACGATGTACTTGATGTAGAACCTCTGAATGCTCAATAGTGCAGGTGGGTCATTGACAAAGGTAGTATCTTTTCGATTTCGACGCCCTAACCATTTGAGGTTCCTCTCCCGGGCCCGGGGTGGGCAGCACTACACGTTTTACTCGTGCTACATTCAGGGAATCGATCGCGGACTATGGATCCTCAAGGGCTGACTGCAGAAGTAGAAATCGTTGTGTTTTTAAGAGAGGGCCGAACAAATGACTAACAAAAGAGGAGTACATTTGGATTTAATATAAACAACACAAATCTGATCCAACCCTCCCCAATATGTTTGTTCCTCCAAACCGGGGTTACCGGGCGTTCTAAAAAGCGATACATACCTGCCTTTTACACAACTACTCGTGACAGTGTTACCGTTGGACTCATGAGTTTTTGCTGTGTACTTAATTAACTAAGTCATTAATTGCAGTCAAAAAACTGCCAAAAGATCAACTAGTGGCAGTTCCCCATTAAGGAGCGTGCCTGGTGTCGGTGAAGACCCTGCATTGCAGTTTACTCCTGGGTGAAAGGCTGCTGTTTTCCGCTCGACTGGAAAGGTGGACTGCCTGTGTTGCACTCTGCCGAGGGATGCTCTGACCGTGGTGACACGATGGGGCAAAAGGTTCCTGTCCATCGTCAATGGAACAAACTGAACAGCTGATGAGGAAACAGGGACGCCCCCCCCCCCCGCCCCCATTTTTCTATTATCATTTGGTAGACGTTTATCCAAAGTCTTGTTTACGACGTGTCATTTAGGAGCGGGTAGAGGAACTATGACTCAAGGTTTCCGTGAGATATAGTGCGAACATTGGGGATCAAAGAATCATGGAGGTTTTGGCACAGAGTGAACTACTTCCGCCATGGCTGGACCATCCACGGCACTTTTGCCCGGCCCGTACGGTTGCGAGCACAACTGCAGATTGCTGGTTCCTTCCTCTTCACATTTCTTTTCCATTTTCTCAAAGAGAGGAGAAGGTCTTTCTTTCTCACGCTGTTCCTTGAAGGTGCTCGGAGTGAAAAGAAGTAACCTCGAGGGGATTAGCTCGATATGGGTCGGATATTACAGAATTTGTATTCCGAACCTTGGTTTAGGTTTTTTGAATCAAGTTCCACTTGAAAGTAAGGACATATATATATATATACATGACTGAAGACAGCGACGGGAAAAAAATTAACTTTTTTTGGGAAACTTCTGAAGCTTTCAGCACAATATCCAGAAGCCTCGAGGAAGCTCTGCTCACTACAGTATCCATCTCACACTTCAGCCTGAAAGAAAACCCACGCCTCTTCCAAGAAAATAATAAAAAGGCAGCCCACAGAAGTGCACAGATGTGTCCAGTGGGGGACTGGGGTGTACTCCATAAAAAATAAAGAATGACCCGTCATGTTCTTGTCTCCTGTTCTGAGATTTATCCCCTTTATCGACACAGAGGCTCTCTGCTGGCCGCGGACACGGGCGGCTTAGGCAGTCTGCACTGAATAAAAGTTAATCCTGTTAGTTCTGCTGGAGAGAGCCGGCATATTGGTATCACCCGCGTTCGATATCCAAATAGGAGCACAGATCAGCCACGGGAATGAAACATGTCTAAACTATCGATGGGAAGATCCGTTATCATCATATTCTAGCATATTCTATTCCCTACCAGACGTGCTCCCGCTTCTAATAAACTGGGAAGTCATAAAAAGAAGGCCCCAGATAAATGGCGGACGAGCCTGAAAATCGGTATGACCCTCTTTTATGAAGGCCTTTCATTATGATTTTAGTCCATGTTGACGGATCAACAGCATGGCGGCACACTAGCGGGGAGCCTCACACACACACACACACACACACACACACACACACACACACATACACCCACACATGTGCCTGAGAGCTGTTACCCGCCTTGTGACCGAAGAAGAAGCTATAGGCTGTTCTCAAGTTAATCAGTTGCTTTTACGATTGAATTTTACATCTGATTAGGCTCCCGGTGCACTTTATTCAGAAACATGGCATTAATGAGAAGGAAGGGAACAGGTTGGCTGCAAGCCCTTGGGTTTGAATCCAGAACTTTCGGCCTGGAGTTAAGAGCCATGACCAGTCAAAGATAGCCATTCAGAACAATTAACAGCCGTTATTAGGCCCCTTTGGCCATTAGCCAAGAAGCTGTCACTATTTTTATTGAGTCTTATCTAATATTTGATTGGCAAATTATCTAATGGCTGTGTTGAACAGGTTGATGCCTACTCAAAAAAAATACTGACATGAATAGCAAAGTATTTTCTTCATTTAAAAAAGAGCAGGCGCTGAGATAATTGTTCCCTTCAGTCTGTCAACTACCAGGGAATTAAAGGGATCTGTAACTGAGGAAAACCACTGACGAAGAGAGGATTAATGCTGTAGAAGTTCCAGGTGAAAGACACGCTAATTAGAGTGAGTTGGATTAGCCGATTGGGTCTGCTGAGCTATTAAAATTTACCTTTAGGGACGGGATTAAGTAACCATAATTCTTGACGCATCCATTTAACAAGTGTTTGCCGAACATTTGTACATTTGTTCTTTGTTGTTTGCTATGTTGTATTTCAATAGTGTTAATAAGTCATCCGCCCGATTTGAATCGCTAGACCGCAGTTGTTTTCTTTCAGTTTGTTTGCTATTATGCTTCTTCCACTGTCCTGTTTCCTTGAACATCTCCATTTAGTTTTCAAAAACCCTTCAGCAGCGGATAAAAACTCTGCAGGATTTAAACGCCATCTGTGATCCGAGCGTCCTACAGCAAGTTCTGCTGATGCCTTCCACTCATCGTGCCAAGGTACACGCAAAACCAAAGCAAGCTCAAGTGGCTGGAAATAGGCCCATCAAAAGACATGTGAAAGACTCTCTCGAACTACAAAGATACGAGCATGTGTACTCTTGGCACGTCCCGAGAGTCTAGGACTCTTGGGACATGTTGTGGGGGAAAAACAAAGACAAAGAGTAGTCTGAGGCCTTGAAAGTTTCAGAGAGAAAGAGGGGCCGTAAATTAGAGGCATTCACTGCGGGGACATCAGATTACACCTTCAGTCAGTGCCGCGCTGTAGAGTGGCAACACACAATTCAAATAAAGTGTTCCTGCTAAACAGATCGATGCTATCGCCGTACCCCTGTAATTACCAACAACAATACCTTAGCCTCTCACGAGGGCCCCGCTGCAGACTAGAGTAGTCTCTGAGCGGCGCTCCAAGGCCCAGAGGTAAGTGGAACTCGGCAGAGAGATTCCAGCCGAGCGGTCCCTCTCAAAAGAGTTGTCCCGCTTAAATACGGTGTTTATACGCTTACGTTTATACGCTTAAATATTGTTGTTGTATTCAGGTAGGAGCCCCTCATTTAAATCTTTGCACAGATTCTCTAAGCTTTGTCTCAGCATTACAATCTGAGATAAAGATACAGAGTTGACTTGGGAGTTGTTTCCTCGCTGATCGATTCCGCCTGGTAAATGGCCAGTGTGTGGTCATGGCAACGCAGACATCGGCTTATCATGGTAACTCAGGACAGCAAAGGCAGGTCCTGCTAACGACATCGGCTTATCATGATACCTCAGGACAAATATATCATCTCATACTAACAGCAACGGCAATACAATAAGTTAGCTAAGGAAAGGGAAGCTGTCCCATGCCCAACACAACATAGTGGCGGCTTATCAGGGCAGCTAATGGCAAAGACATTCCTGGTGTGAACAGCAAACAGAAACGTTAAGAATAGCAGACTTGCTTTGGTAACTAAGGACAAGGAAGGCCAGCTTGGGTTGCTCTAACAAGAGCAATCCTACATCGGGGCTGAGCACAGAGAGGCCTCTGACAACTACAATGACACTCACCGTGGTAGCTCAGGACAAAGAAGCCGGCCCCGGAGAAGTCTGAGTGGAACTTGATGAGGATGATGTTTGAGGTGGAGTAGACAGACTCCAGAGCCGTGTTCCCGCTGAACTGGCCAATCTGGGGAGAGGACTGGTCCGGACCGTCCCTGTGATAAACCACGAACAAAGAGACATGAGGAGGAAATCCTTGAATGCTTTTGGAGGTGAGGACAAATTTGACGTTTGATTGGTTTGGTAAAAGCTGCTTGTCATTCCAAAAGCTCAAGGCTGAGAAGGACGAATTGCAAATAATTAATATCGGAGCAGAATAATGTTATTCACAGTTTTGTTCACAGTGCGGAACACAACCAAGTTTCTAAAGAGCAACAGATACAGGGTGGCTGTACCAACACAGTTCCAAGTCTTAAAATAAGACTCCATCAATAAATCCCAAGATTTGAGAGGATTGTCAAGTAAGATTTTCTTTTGTTGACAATGCACCAGCCCTCTAATACCTCGCCATGGCTACTTATCTCTTCTACAAAAATCTGTTCTTTTTATGCAGTCACCAAGCAGTCTCAGAACAAATGAAAACAAAAGAAACGAAAATCATTCGATTAAGTATGTTTCTAACCTTTTCAATCTTTAAACCATATATATCATGAGATGTTATTGTTGGTTTCATAGCAGTAGTGCTAACGTTTACCATGAAACATATGTTGATGTTGGTACAAATAATTATAATCGGTATAACAATGAACAACCTATAGATCGAAGGCATGTGGCAGTTGGATTGTAAAAACACACACTAAACAAGTACAATACCTGTGATGATGTGATTAACACTTAAGTGCTTCATAATACACTGAGTTTAACATTTAAACACAAAAGACTAATTTCATGTCACCAGTCTATCTTTCATATCACCAGCCTTTCACAAATTATTATCAGTTACCATAATAATGTAGTCATCATCACCCGATTCATGTATCCTTGATATAAGGCTAAAAGAGTATTAGCAATATTCTTTGTTTCCTCCTAATGCCACTTTGCTACTGTAGCATCATTCATTACGCTAATAAAGCAACGTCTCTGTAAACACACTTAGCATAGTTAGCATATAGGAATACCATTAGCCTTAGGCTATTAGAAAGAAAGGTTTAATTGTTTATAAAACAGTACTTACAATGAAATTATATTAGTCACTTTACTCTGTAAAGTCGCTGTTTATTTATCAAATGAATCAGCTGTAATTTACTTAGAGTATATCGTTTTCGCGTTGTCAAGCAAACATCTGGGCGATAGCTGCATTGGACTGATATAATTGTTGGATTTCTGCGGTGGAACGTTATGGACCAATTCCAGATCAAGGATTTCTCAACACTGCGCTATAAGCACAGCTAAACACATGATATTTTTGAATCCCTGTAGCGCAGCCACACAGTGAGAAAGAGTAGCGAAAATGGACATATGCTATTATCACATTTACACTGAAACCCCCTCGGCCTTATTGTCGGGGTCACCAAGGTTGCCAGTGGGAGACCAATTAGCAGACTAGCTGTCAAGTGGGCAGCAGAGGACAGGCCACAGAGAAATTCACACCTCTACCTCCCACAACCAGCCCTCACACAGAGCGCACCTTTGTCCACCACTGACAACTGATGTGTGTGTGTGTGTGTGTGTGTGTGTGTGTGTGTGTGTGTGTGTGTGTGTGTGTGTGTGTGTGTGTGTGTGTGTGTGTGTGTGTGTGTGTGTGTGTGTGTATTTCTGGGTGCGTGTCTGTGTGTCTGTGTGGATTTCTGGGTGTGTGTCTGTGCCTTTATTTGTGTGTGTCTGTGTGTGTGTGACAGAGCGATATAGAGGGAGGCCATCATATATAAAGGAAAAGAGAGAGGGGTGGGGGGGGCGTTTAAAGAGTGAGACAGTGAAATAGTGAGACGGATAGACAGATAGGAAGACAGAAAGTACAAAGAAAGAGAAATATATAACAAGAGTGAGAAAGAGACAGAAAAAAGAGAGAGAAAACAAACATTGAGAGAGACATATGATAGATATATAGACAAAGATATGAGATAGAGGAGGACGCCATACAGAAAGAGAAAAAGAAAGAGAGAGTGAGAGAAAGAGAGAGAGCGAGAGCACGGTAGACAGACAGACAGACAGACAGACAGACAGACAGACAGACAGACAGACAGACAGACAGACAGACAGACAGACAGACAGACAGACAGACAGACAGACAGACAGACAGACAGACAGACAGACAGAGAGAGAGAGAGAGAGAGAGAGAGAGAGAGAGAGAGAGAGAGAGGGAGGGAGGGAGAGATTGACAAACGAGGAGGGAATTCAGTTGGTAGAATATTCCAGATGGATTCAGGCCAGGTGCATGACGTGCTCTCCCAACAGGAAGGTGGGGCGGGGGGATTGGTTGGGTGGGTGGATTGGTTGAGTGAGTTGGGTGGTGGCGGGGCGGCTGGAGGTCCTCCGCGACCAATCAAGTGTATCCGCAGTGGGTGGGCAGCACACAGCTGTCTACGACTCCCTACTCCTCTGGTGCTACCGGAGTGGGGGGGGAACCGAACACACACACAGCACGGCAGGATACCAAGGCGACCGCACACGCACGCACGCACAAGCAAAACTACCCAAAAAATGAAAAACGAAAAAAACAAACTAAAAGAACGACAATTTGGGGAAAGTCATCGTATTTTCCCCGGCCTTGACACACATCGCATTAGCCGGGTAATTCGGCCGTCTGAAAGCTGCCGGGGAGCCGAGGGCTGTATGGACACACCGCGGCCATCTGGGCTTATCGTCGTGGGAACAGCCGCGTTCACACTAGCAGCACTCACACACCATCACTCCTGATGTGGTGGTGGTGGTGGTGCGTTATCGGCTTTGCAAAAACAGCAAGTATGCGACAAAGTATTGTGTATATTATGCATGGGATGAACAAAAACAAATTGAGATTATGCAGAACTCAATTCAGTATATATATATATATATATATATATATATATATATATATATATATATATATATATATATATATATATATATATATATATATATATATACAGCATATATATATAAACTGTATATATATGTATATATATTTGTTTCTTTAAGGTGGACGGTTTGAGTGTATAACTACAAAAATAGCAATCTTTGGCTGAGGGGAGAGGGTGACACAAAGGGAAATTAAAATTAAGAGAGAAGGTGAAAGTGGGAACAAATAGTATTTAAAAGAGAAATGTGTTTTTTGGGCTGTCAGTAGTCATGGTAACATAAATCGCAGGAGTTCAGCCAATTAGCGGCTGTTCCTGGAAAAAGGGTTAAGGAGCAGGACTTCCTGCACGTGTGCGTGTGTGTGTGTGTGCGTGCGTGCGTGCGTGCGTGCGTGCGTGCGTGCGTGCGTGTGTGTGTGTGTGTGTGTGTGCGTGTGTGTTTGTGAGACAGAACTGTGTGTCAGTGAGGGTGCATGTGTGTATTTATGTACTTTGAATAGAACTTTATGATCCTCTTCTGACACACTTAAGAAAAATCGACTAAACTCCGCTCTCTCTAATTCCCAGAGCTTCTCCATATGCCAGTTGTTCAGTTGTTCTTAGAAACCTGGTTGTGCCTCATTAGGCAGCTGGCCCACATTGTATGCTTGAAGACTAAATCTTATTCTTTATATAAATCCACCTGTGAGATTTTTAGCATAAATATTCATTATATATTTCTAAAGTATTTTTATAGTACATAAATATATTCATATTTAAAGAAAAGGTCAAATAAAGTGATTTTGGAAATGTCCGTACTCATGGTAACAAATACCGCAGTAGTTCAGCGAAATGGGTTGCTCCTGAAAAACGGGTTAAAGAGAAGTACATCCTGCATGTGTTTGTGTGAGGGTGTGTGTCATAGCCACCTACTAGATTGGGATATTATTTACAACACCAGCTACAAGACGTTGATGTGATTGTATAGTATAGATATTAGTCTATCAGTATAGTGTGTATAGCTATATCTATATACAGTATATAGATATGTATCGCTAGATAGATATTTATAGTGTATAACACCACCTACCAGACGGTGATGTGAGTATGTATAGATATGAGAATAGCATGTATATACATATATATAGTGTATAGCACCACCTACCAGACGGTGATGTAGTCGTAGATGGGCTCGGTGCTGAGCACGGTGAAGTTGATGTAGATGCCGTGTCCCGGAGGAACCCTGACGCTCCACACACAGTCCTGGAAGTTGGGGTACTCCTCGGGGTGTCCCGGGGAGTAGATGGTCCCGTTCAGGGACGTGATGTTCCCCCCACACAGAGCTGTGGCAGAAAGGACACGGTGAGACCCAGGACAATGAGACGGCAGCCCTTTAAGACGAGCCCCCGTCGGGTGGAGGTCTCAGAGCTGCAGCTGTACGCGTTGAAGGAGCGACAGACTCTGTGGGGCCTCCGTGGGCGGAGGTGTGCGTGCCATATGATAATATAAATCGCACCGCGCCGCATAATTATTCAGTCATAATGATCCCTCTCACACCTTTCCCCAAAGCGACCTACAGTGATTCGAGATGGCCTCCCAGCGAGGTGAATGAGTTAAGATGCAGGTGATTAACGAGCGGGGGTGAAGCCTCTTGCTCAAGGACGCCTGCTAATTGGCTTCATGAAAAAACAATTTCTTAAAATAATAGCCTGAATTTACCGTCATGCGTGCCACAATGATCCAAATATCGCACTGCGCAGATATTTTGAACGCTGCCCTTTCTAAGTAGGTGTAGTTAATAAGACCATTTACTTCGTTACACGGTTTGAAGGGCTTGGCATCTGTGGTGTGTCAGGCTGCCTACAGGTCGACTGCAGACATCGGGGTTGGACCCCAGAACCTTTGTGCTGCCTGTTCAGCACCCTAAATGAATGGTTAAATGGACTGCATTTATATAGCCCTGTATAGCGCTTTTATCCAAAGCGCTTTACAATATTGCCTAACATTCGGCCATTCACAAAAGCACGCCGGTGTCAGCTGCAATGCAACAGCCAGCTCTTCGGGAGCAGTTAGGGCCAGGTGCCTTGCTCAGAGAAACCTGGACACTGGCTCAGGAGGTAGATCTCCTGAGCTACTGCCACACCCAACTCCTAGATTGTGCCGTGACGTGACATAAGTAGTGTTCCTTGTTCTACAGTAGGCAGCCAGTGACAGACCTTCACATCGGGGCAGCGGGTGGTTCCAGGTGCGGCTGATCCCGTGCAGGCAGGTGAGCGAGGCCTCCCCGATCAGGGAGTACCCCGGCAGGCACTCGAACGACACCGTCATGCCCACGCTGAAGTCCGTCCCGATCACAATCCCGTTCCGGAAGGGCCGCGGGTCGGGGCAGCTCTGCAGCTGATAGGCTGGGAAAAAATGGGAAAGTTGGGAAGATTAATTACATTTTAAATGTCAGAAGGTTCTCCACAATCTGTCACCCCGGACAAATGGAAAATAAGGAAGTAATAGCATGAAGGGGCAACATTAAAACCATTTGATGAATAGATTGAAAGACAGAGAGACAGATACATAGAAACACACAGACAGATCGATGGAAAGATGAGATACTTCATCCACAAGGGTTAATTGAGGATGAAGAACATAACAAAATACGCACCTAAACAGGGAACTACAGTGTTCACATGGGCAAATTGTCAGCGTGTTGAAAACTCGTTTTAAAAATAGCACCGAGAATAATTACCCTGGTACGTGATGTGGAAACCCGGCTTGTTTTGCGAGTAGTCGCTGTGGAAGAAGAAGCTGGTTTGGTGGGTGGTGCTAAACAGAGACTTGGGGATGATTGGTCCGCTGAACCTGTCAATCACGGAGCCGGTCTCCATGTTGCCACTGCGGATCTCGAGGTAGTCGTGGATCGCTTCTGTGGAGAAGTTGAGGAACTGCAGATGGATCCCTGGAGGGAAAATAACACCACAATACAGGATAAATTACAACAAGCAAACCAACCAATCTATGAATTGGTTCACTAGCGGGGATCCTCCAGAGGTCAATTATATCTAACATCGA
>OLKM01000193.1:402628-435128 GCA_900291075.1 Melanogrammus aeglefinus
AGAGGAGGGGGGCAGAGGGGAGGGGGAGAGAGGGGAGGAGAGGAGGGGGAGCGAGGGGAGGCCAGAGGAAAGGCAGAAGGGGAGGGAGAGAGAAGAGAGGAAGAGGAAGAAAGAACGACAGACAGAAAGGAAGAAAGAATGATCGACAGAAAGGGAGAACGAAAGAAAGAGAGAAAGGAAGGAAAGGGAGAACGAAAGCATGAAGGAACAAGAGACGGAGAGGGAGTTGCGAAAAGAAAGAAGAGAAAGGAGGGAGAGAAAAAACGGGAGAAAGTTATTCAAAAATATTGCACGAAAGGTATATAAAAGTATGCGAGAAAAAAAAGAAAGCATGTTTATCGTTCCATTTGTTTCAATGTTATCACAAATCACTTTTCTGTCGCTTCTCCTTCTTCGTCAACGTAATAAAAGTGCACTCTGCCATCAATACTTGGTGATGGTGATGGCTTCCCCGCCATCACCATCGTCGTCATCCTCCGAGGACGAAGACCATGAGTGACAGCCGGGCCCTCGCTGGCCGTTTCCCCGTGCGATGAAACATCAGACCCCCCACTTCCACAAGCCCTTTATCAGCGAGAGCCCCCCGCTGTTTTCCCATAAACCTCCCTGGCAGTGAGCAATGCGCTGGTGATCTCCTCCGCGGAGGTGGTTGCCATCTGCCGTGTGAATTCGTACTTTTGTTGCGTGACTGCCGTCGGTTGGGCTTATGTAACGGGCCGGGATGGATACCCTGTGTTCCCGTGGCGATGTCAGGACATGACGCGTTGTTATTCATTTCCTCACTCTCATTATTCTGTCTTTTTGCATTGTGGTTCCAGTGGCTCCATATGAATTGGCTTTGGTTATTCTCCACATCTTGTTTGGATTGAATGACTTTTTCTTAGGTGTGTGTGTGTGCGTTTTTAACATCGAGAGGACACTTCATTAAGATTACCTAAGAGATTTCTATAAAAGCGCGTGTAACACACAAAACGTCATCATTAAGATGACGTTTGAACACGGTGGGCTTCAGGATTAAGTCAGGTGAATATATGAATATGCGTGGGAGTTCTTTTGGACGCTTTCTACAGGTACAACCGTCTGGAAGAGAACCGTTTACAGGAGTCTCCACACAGCGTCCCTGCTGCGTGTCTGGCACTGAATCTGTTTCTATGTCTGTGTGCAAGGGTTTGTGTGTATATGTATCTGTGTGTGTGTGTGTATCAGTGCGTGTGACTATAGTTGTGGTTTGTGTCAGTGTGTGTGTGTGTGTGTGTGTGTGTGTGTGTGTGTGTGTGTGTGTGTGTGTGTGTGTGTGTGTGTGTGTGTGTGTGTTTGTGTGTGTGTGTGTTTGTGGGCATGCGCTCATGGGTGTTGTGTGTGTGTGTGTGTGCGTGTGACCATGGCTGTGTGTGTGTGTGTATGCGTGTGTGTGTGTGTGTTTCTACGCTCATTGGTGTGTGTGTAGTCTGTAGATGTTTATGTGTGTGCATGAGTATCCGTGTGTGTGTGTGTTTTTGTGTGTGCGTTCATGGGCGTGTGTGTGTGTGTGTTTGGGCATGCCTTACGGGCAGATGTCAGTGGGTGTGTGTGGCTGCGCGCCTGCTGAGAGAGCCCCGTTAAACTGTTCCCCCACTAATTGTGTTCTCCCATCAACAGGTTAACAGCTCAGTATGGGGCATCATGACCCACAGCGGTAAAACTCCCATCAGAAACATAAGCGGCGACGATGGGAAAGTAGCACAGACGATGTTGAGCGATGATTATTGAGATCAACGTCACTAGTGGCCAGAATATTGAAATACGATTCCATGTATTATTAATACAAACAATTTCGGTGCTGATATCGTCCTGCCTGAAATTGAGTGAAATCCCAGACGAGACGTAATTCATGAATTATAAAAAGTGCGAGTCATTGCAACTGTAATTTCACAAGATAAATTTTGTAACCGATGTAATCCCCACTTATTCATTGATTTATTGATCCATCTATTAGTATATATTTTTTGGGATTACCAGAGTAGCTTCCTAGCCGCGGCGCGTGGTTGTCGGCGCCGTCGTAGAAGTCCAGCGAGTCCCAATTGTGCTCCGTAGCGAAGCTCACCACCTGGATCTGAGAGGGTATAGGACCGTTACACAACGGCGGGACTTGTTCCATGTCATGCTGGACATATCCTTCCTGTTGTGTTAAGATCATGTGCAAGTGAAGTTATGCTAGGCTATGTCATCTTAATATTATGCTTGGAGTTTTCTAGACTTTTTAAAGGTACATTACGTAATTCCCAGTATTGTTACGTTCACGTTTGTTGTGATGTGCCAATGTTATGGCCATGCTATGTTTATCTAATGCTATGCTAAACTATTCTCAAGCGACGTTATGCTCATGTTATTCTATGCTATGCTATGATCGGGGTTAATTATGTCCACAGCTTTTCACTAAAGTAAAGAAAAAAATATATAATAATGAACACATCAAAACAACAGCCCAAAGCTTGTTGGCATGGGACTGAAGTTTGGATGAGCTCAAGACAATTATAAACAGACAAACACAGGTTTTGTTGGGTAGATCAAACATACTTTAGCCTGGAGCTAACGAACATAACCAAGCAAGTTATCACTGAGCAGGATGAATGAGATATTATCTCGACTGAAGAGCCGACAGAACACAATACTGGGACCAAGCACTGCGCTTTGTACACCTAGCATTTAACAAGACATTAGCCAATTCAAAAGCTACTTATTATTTCTCATCTCAGAAGAAATGTGAAAAAGCTATAAAGCCATTGTTAAGAATCAATGGCTAGACCTGGACACAGATCTCTTGTAAATAGATCGCAATGTTCATTTTGTGCATCTGCTATTATTTCTTAATTAAAAACTTACCAAAGGCTACGCTAGAGGAAATACTGAACACTTAATACTAATTTAACATTCTGTGATTTAGCAGAATCATTTACCCAAGTTGACTTTTCTGTTCATTACGGAGCAGGTTGGGGTTTAGAGCCTTCTGCTCAAGGGAATCCAACCCAGAACCTCTCATCTGGGCGTCACAATCCTAATACTACACTACCCTGCTGCTTACTAATAAGCCTACTACCGTTCCCCAGCCATCCATCCATTCATCTGTGCATCCATGACTCCTCCGCTAGCCAGGGGGGAGGTGCAGCTGGGAGGTACCTGTATGCCAGCCCCTTCGGGCACAGACACCTTCCACACACAGTTCTGGTTGTTGTCGTAGGGCTCTGGGTAGCCCGGGGACAGGATAGTCCCCCGACGCAGAGCCAGCACACCTCCACACGGGACTAGAGAGAGTGGGACATAGAGACGGAGAGAGGGAGTGGGGAGGGAGGGAGAGAGCAAGAGAGAGAGAGAGAGAGTGTCACATAGTTACCGTACATCACAAGTCACCCACCACCATCAAGAGCGTACGGCGACAAGGGACCTCTAGAGGCAGGCCTTCCCCCACTAGCAAAGTGTTCAACCTGGGTTTGACTAACTTTCTTTCCCCTGAAGACAGCCATACCTTTCCCCACTAGGATAGAGTTCAACCTGGGTATGACTAACACTCTTCCCCCTGAAGACAGCCAGGCCTTTCCCCACAAGCATAGTGTTCAACTTGGGTACGACTTACACTATTCCCCCTGGAAACAGCCAGGCTTTTCCCCACTGGCATAGTGTTCAACCCGGGTACGACGAACACCACATCGTACTCTGATACGGCCCCCCATTGCTCTCCTATTAATGGCTCTGCTAGTGGGTTTAATGATCGTGTTCATCAGCTCTCGATGCTGCCGCCCCGTATAAAACGAGGTCACCGCCTGCTGTAAATCCATCCCCCCCCCGGATCAATGACAGCATCAGCACCAACGAAGGGAATATTGAGAGGTCGTAGATAGACTGACGTGATCAAAACTCACCGTGCACTGACTTCACTCGGAGCGTTTATGAAGTAAGCTTGATCGTCAAGCCTCAAAGAAGCGAGAGCCGTCTATTTATCCGGCTTAATTATTAATACCAGAACAACCCCGGGTTTTGATTAACACTTCAATCAGCTCGTGTGTACCGGCTGTCACGCAGTCCCTGCCTCGCCAAACTCTGACCGGGCCGTTGTTTGTTTTATCTTTCTTTGTGGACAACCACAGCAGTGTTAGACCCAACGTTCACACTGCTGTTATGTGCTCTGTCCAAAGAGGTGACCCTTATCTCGTTGTCCGAGTTCAGTCCCGTTTTCCTGCCGCGTCTGTCGGCTGTACGCATCTCATACGCGCCCGTCCTCCCGTCCTTTTGATGTAATCCCTGCGCCATTTCGACACCAAGAGGTCCAGTCACAAGCCCCGTCCTTCTGTCCATTATTAATGGACTCACCCCTAGGCTGCATCCCTGAATATCTTTAAGGCACCAAGTGTCCAACTGCTCCTCTGAAAAACCTTTGATGAATAAAGTAAAGTCTAACTTAGCCGCCACACACTCCCCACTGAAGAGAGACGAGGGCGCTCTCTTCCCCCGAGCCTCTCTCTCCCCGGTGTGCGCGAGCGTGTCTCACCGACGCAGGTGGGCAGCGTGTCGTTCCACTGGGCCAGGTTCTCGGGCACGCTCTCGCAGCGGATGGCGCTGGAGCCGTGCAGCACGTAGCCGGGGTTGCACTCGAACTGGACCGCCGAGCCCGCCGCAAAGTCGTTGCCCAGGCGCCGGCCGAAGCGGGGCTCGGGCACCGAGCTGCACTGGGTGGAGCTGGTCCGCGGCACGGCTGCGGTGGAGGGGGGTGGAGGGTGGAGGGGAGGGTGGAGGAAGGGGAGGATGTGGATGAGAGAGGGGTTGGGGTGTTCAGAGGAGGGGGTCCACTTTTCTGCTAGTAAATTGTAGAATGGTGACTTGTAATAATCCACTTTATAAAATGACTTACCCTTTTTTTTCATACAATGTCTACAAAATAAAAAATATGGCACTTTTTATAAATTTTTATAAATTACAATTGTCTGCTCCTGGGATTGGGAAGTGAGGGTGAACTCAACCAAAGCTGGAGGAGCCTCATGTGGTAGCGGTTTAGTAGCTTCACTTTCTAGATTATTTTAAATAGAGCACAGCTGGCTTGTGGATGAGTATACCGACAAGCCAGTGTCCTCTAGCTGTCAATAGTGATATGTGTGCACTGGTGCCTGCCCGGTGTTTAGAAGTCGTTTTTGGTGTTTTAATATAAGAGAAGATATGACTTGATTTATCCCAGGGGGAATTGTTGTACATCAGTTGCAGTACAAAGTAGGAAAAGAGCAAATGCATAAATGCAAACATGTAAATAAACAACATAATATATTACAATAGTACAAAAGGTACCAGTCGGTATCAGAACATCCTAATATCGTTGTTCTGACCTTGGTACACAAAGTGGAACCCTTTGGCGGTATCCGGGCCCACCGTGGTGAACTTGATGGTGATCTGGTTCCCAGTGCTCAGGGGAAGGGACTCACCTGGGAGGAGGAGAGAGGAGGAAACACACGGGAAAACAGCGCCATCGGTCAAGAGCTGTACACTTACATCTGATGGAATATTCATGCCTCTATCCATTCATTCATTCATCCATCCATCTGTTCATCTATCCATTCATTCATCCATCCATCTGTGCATTAATTAATCTATGTTTCATCCATCCATCCATTAATCTATCCATCAATCCATCCATCCATTCATTCATCCATATATTAATCCATCCATTCCTTATGCTATCCATCATCCATCCATTCAATCATTCATTCGTTAATCTATCCTTAAATTGATCCAATCATTCGCCTATCCAGCCATCAACCCACCCATCGCTCACCATCCACCTCTCATCATCATCCATCCATCAGTCCTTGCACACATTCATCCATCTTACCAGAGTGGGAGCCAGACAGAGAGGACAGCAGGGTGTTCTGCTGGGACGGCCCGTCGTAGATATCCACCACGTCGTTCAGGGACGTCTGGAACATCACAAACTGGCCGAAGAGAACTGGAGAGAGCGAGGAGAGAGCGAGACAAAGGATTGAAAGGAGCGGTACTCTACTGCCGCATGTGCTGTTAACACCATTAATAATAATTCACTTCCAGTGTTCATAGCTGGCGTTTCAATTAAGGAGCTCAATTTAAACTGTGGGTCTCTTCGTTTTAATTGTACCTTCTGTGTGAAACTCTTTTGAAGCCAAACATTGGCACGAAATTATAAAACGATGATGACACTTTAGGGAAAGTGGGGGGGAAGAAAAGGGAACGCCGGATCATGCTAGCGGGAAGCTCCTTAGACTGGTAGGACCTTAGAAAAATAAGCTTGTTTTACAAGCAACGATAACGCTTCAACGCACAACGCCCGGTTGTTTGATGGCAGACAACGCCGCACTATGTAATATTCAAACCTGAGCTCTAATGAGTACGGTTGACTTCACCCGTGAAGCTCTAATAAACCTTGTGGCCCTGAGGATTGATCTACACGTTTTCTGTAAATATTTCCCTTATGCTCTCTTACGTCCCTTCCGATGCAATTTTGAAAACAATACAAGAGAGGCTCAATCAATGGAGGGGACATCATACAAAGTGTGTGTTTCTCGGCGGGCCGTGAGAGAGGAGTGTGCACTTTAGGATGAATAAAATACTGTTCAGACAGGTCAGCTCTGCTGGGATTAAGTGTCTTTCTAAAGAGGGCCCTAAGCAGGAGGGATTGCTTGCACACTGAGCGTGTTATAGTGTGCGCATCTGTGTGTGTGTGTGGTGTCTGAGTATTTGTGTGTGTGTGTGTGTGTGATAAGTGAGGAGCAGTTTCTACCGGGGGCAGAGACGGAGACGGATGCTATTCTGCGTGTCAGCAGAAATTGTTAAAAGCATTCCTCATGTATAAACTTTAAGGAATCTGAAGGCAAGTGATTTGACTCTGTGCAGTCTATTCTGCTAGTAAAGTCAACACAGGGGATACACACACACATACACATGCAGTCATGGATGCCGACACATGCACACGCATACACGCACAAATACAGATGCACATGCAAGCATGCAGTAATACACACATACTCTCACATGCATACTCACAAAGAGGCACATAGGTGCATGCATACACATGCACACACATGCACACAACACACACACACACACACACACACACACACACACACACACACACACACACACACACACACACACACACACACACACACACACACACACTAGGCAGAGTTTGCTTGCCAGGCATTAGCTGACACATCGTTAAAACATTGCAGTCGATTTCCCTGACAGACACACACACGCACATTGATGTAATGCAAGAGCACACACACACGCACACACACACACACACACACAATGTGGAATTAAAAGGTGCATGAAAAACCGAAACGCGTATGAGAGACAAGGACAAGAACACAAAACCATGAGATCAAAGCCGAGGGGGCAGTATATTGGCTCTCTTCCTCTCTCTCTTTCTCTCTTCCTCTCCCTGTACTGGAAAGGTTCATAAATGATTCCATACGTGACATTGTGTACGACTATGGATTACATCGTTGGAAAGTCGCAGCGCTGGGGTACTGCAGTCTCCTTGTTCCCAGCGTGTGCTTGCGTGTGTGTGTGTGTGTGTGTGTGTGTGTGTGTGTGTGTGTGTGTGTGTGTGTGTGTGTGTGTGTGTGTGTGTGTGTGTGTGTGCACATGCGTGTGCGTGCTTGCTGCTTTTCATTATGGCCGTGCACCTGTAAGCCTCACCAGGCTCTAACTCCCCTCTGACACGTTAAAAGTCTCTGACGCAGATTCAAACAGACGGCCACATTTGATTGCCTGACAGATTTGAAGCGACGGCTGATTGGCTAGAAAGGGAACCCTGATGGTTTATTCATCACCAAATCACGCTCATTGAGATTTCATGGGAAAAGTATGTTTGCTAAAACCTGACCGAATGCAAAAAACGCCATTGTGGAGTTCTTTATATGTGCGTACCAATTTGTCTCATCAACCACTAATATAGGCAAAATGCTAATAGCTTTATCGCTTTATATTGCTAAACTTTATCTTAGTATTGGTTTCCTATTAGCAGGCATAATGAGTCCACATTCATTGCCGGCCTGACAGAGGTGAATTACTCTCTGTGGTGTCGCTAACCCAAATATATTCTGATAATCAGTATTCACTACCTCAAAGGCGATGAGAGAATCCCATTTTGTCAAAGTGACACATTGTCGGAACTTCTCCTTTTACAATATTCATGCGGTCAACCCCCCGTTCTACATTACCAGCGGCGATCATGATGATCACAGGCTCGTTCTGGGTCATCATGGCGATTCGAAAAGAGCCACCGGGATCCAATAACTGATCAAGAATTTGAAATAGTTAATACATCATCTGATAGATCCCCTGCAGCCTTTCATTTCAGGCTTTCCCGGCAGACTCCTGCGAGGTGGGGGCCCAAGCACCCAGAGGTGTCCTTGGGAATAGAAAATTAGGAATGAAATATTTAATTTCATTATTCATCATTACTACCCGAATGGAAGTTTGGCACACGGCTACACGTAGCTATATCTAATGAAAAAGAGTCTCTCTCTAGGATGGAGCTCTGTACTGTAGACTAATGGAATTAATACAGAGCCACTTTATTGATTACACAATAACAGAATGATAGAAAGTCTTACGCGGGGGGGGGGGGGGGGGGGGTGCTTTTGATCGATGAAGGGTTTTTTCGCCCGGCGCTGCCGGAATTACAGACAACTGCTGGATGCGGCAATAAATCAGAGTAAACGCTGCCACACATCTTCAGAGAAGGTCTCCTTTGTGCAGAGGTCCGTCAAAAGAGGCTCCGCCGCCTAACGTATGCCCCGGGTTAAGACCACCAGAGGCTGTTGTAGTGTGGGGGTGTTTGTGTGTGTGTGTGAGGAGGCGAAGGAGTGATGTAGATGTGTGTGTGTGTGTGTGTGTGTGTGTGTGTGTGTGTGTGTGTGTGTGTGTGTGTGTGTGTGTGTGTGTGTGTGTGTGTGTGTGTGTGTTTGCGTGCGGGTATATGCGTGTGTGTGAGGCCATACCGAACTCCCGGGGGACGGAGATGGAGTAGACGCAGGCGTGTCCGGCTGTGTAGTTCCGGGGGAAGTTGGGCGAGAGAACAGTTCCCTCTGATCCTGTGGAGCGACTGCCGCAGGGCGCTGGACACAGACACACACACACAAACACAAAGACGCACAAAAATCTATACACACTGGGAGTACTGAGATTCTATGATTTATCATGCCACACACTGTAATGTAACAACACTGTAATGTATGTCTCTGTCTACTTGTGTGTGTGTGTGTGTGTGTGTATGTGTGTGTGTATTTGTGTGTGTATGTGTGTATGTGTGTGTGTGTGTGTGTGTGTGTGTGTGTGCGCGCGCGTGTTACCTTGACAACTGGGTAAGGCCCTGTTCCACCCCGGTCTTCCGTCGTCTCCCATGCTGCAGGTGAGCGTGGAATAACCCTAACAGAAAGAAGGAAAACACTGTGTTTAATACGAACATCGATCATCACAACCTCCTCTCTCATGTACCATTATAGCCCGCAATCAGGGGGGAAATCCAAAGCCAGAAAATGTCCACCACTGCTTTTCAAAAAAACTGAAAAAGACAATTCAGCGATTTCCTTTAACCTAATTTCCATGTTTCAGAATACATTTTACTCCATGTTAAGTGTGTTGCCATGTCCTGCTGGTCAGAACAAGTCCAGCTGAGATTCATTTCGTTTTTACAAGGCCTTGCTGGGTCCCCATAAGAAGAGGGTCCTCATAGTGCTGTAGAGTTTACAACAGCGTGTGTCGCTGTGTATTGAGCATTGCGAAAGTTATCGAAATGATTGAATTCCACCTCTTCATGATGCAAGTATGATGCAAAAGGATGCAAACTTCAAACTTTTTATGTATGAATAGATATAGTTTCACGGTGGAAGGTGAAAAAAAATAATATCTAATAATATGTATGGGGACAGCCGTCATCCATGGACGGCCCTCATATAGCTGTTTATTTTGAAACCGTGTGCGTTGCTTTACAGACCCTTCTCAGAGAGGACAAACACAGGTGACACACTTTACACCAAAATGGGTCTACTCATTCTATGTACCAGGTTACGGGTCGGTGACTACACTAGTTAACATAAGTCTTAACTAAACTACTGAAAAGATCAATGTACCAGCGCACGCGTCCGTGACTGAACTAGTGAACATAAGTCTTAACTAAACTAGTGAAAGGATGTCCCTAAATGTTAAATAACTCAGTTAAATCTCTTTAAGAAGACCCAGGATGTGTGATTGAAGCCGACTGAGAGTAAATTACATTTCATTTCATTTTAGCATTTAGCAGACTCTTCTGTGCAAAACGACCTACAGTGAGTGCATTCAGCCATGAAGACGTACCCCAAAAAGCACAAGAATAATTTAAGTGTATACAAATCCTTTTAGGTCCCCGAAAATAGAAACAAGAGTTAGAGTGAATTTGTGGTGTATTCTTCTTTTGTACCTGTAAGATGTAGCCAGCTTCACAGTAGAAGGTCACCGTGGAGCCCAGTTTATAATCTGAACCAAGTCTGGTGCCGTTCAGCACCACTCCAGGGTCAAACAAGACTCCCTCAACTTGGCTGGGGGGGGCGGGGGGGTGGGGAGGGAGAGAGAGAGAGAGAGAAAGATCATCGGAGGATAAGGTTAAACAGGAAGACATGCATAATAAAACGAGGGCGATTTTAATAATAAATATCTCTTCTGAACCATAATCAATGAGGCAGCAGACATTAACTCGGCCTTTCTAATAGTCTACTTGACTTAGCTGTCCTTAGCAGGAAGAGATGGCACCCGCCCAGGGTAACCCCCCAGCCCTGACAGCCCCCTAACCCAAAAGCTTTATATGGTCCGTGAACTGTGAAAATTAAGACTTTGGCCCGATACCAAACGACTTTTCTTGTCACACAGATTCAAATGCAGACTTTTTTTTTTTTGGTTTTCTAGATGGGGGTGGGGAGGGGGGGGGGGGTGGTGCTCTGCGAGAGCAGTAAACTGCTGATGTCAAGCGGTGTATTTAATAAAGCACATTTACAACCAGAGAATCGGCTTACTTTCCTCCCGGACGCATTTACACTTCATTGAGGCGGCTAATGCGTAGGATATATACAATGAACAAAGAGGGTTGTGTCCGACTTCCAAAGAGTAGTCATTAGTTGAATAAAGTGTAAAAGGAGGACTTACCATACCAAGGAATACATTATCTCGAAAATGCCTATTGTATGGCACACACGCCACTACTGCTGATAGAGCAGGTTTATCATTTCAAAGCTTAAGCCTTGTGTTTTGTAATAGCATCATTGCAGTCACACTGTTTATCGCAAAAACTATAAAGAAATTACTCTCAATTGTTTCCTTTACGCTGAAGAGGGAAATACGTGTAAAAGATATTTGTAAATTATTTTGCCAGAGTGACAAGCACATAAATGCTCATTTATACCTCAAGGATCTTTCAAGCTGGGAGGTAAGCACACTGTCGATACATAATGGCTGGGCACGGTATCTGTTTGTGTCATTGTTGTATGACTGCCTGTTAAGGAAAATTACTTGCCACAATTTCCCATCAAATAACAATTTGGGTATATTTCATTTTCTTGGGGCTCTCACTTTAAGGTGATTCAAACCAGCTGCTATGTTGACACCGATTTGAATGAGCAAAGTCAAGCTGCCTTGGTAACTGGCTGGTTCAAATGTTAGCGTTGAAGATGATTGGTGCGAGTGAGTTTTGACATCACAGCTGGCTGCCTTGTCAATCAATCAACTGGTGATACTTAAAGTCAAGTAACATGGCAACAAAGCAAACATCCCTCTCGGTAATTGAGCATACACAGCCTCTTTAGAGTCGCTACCGAGTCGTTTAGCAGATGCTTAAATCCAGAGGGACCACGGTGAATCTCAGACACATTAGCGCCTCTAGGGGTATGACATCTCACATCAACAACCCCCATAATGCTTTGGGTTCGAAGCCAGAAACTCCTGGCTGGGAAAATAAGAAAAAAACACAACCAATAGACTAACCTGGTCCTACTTCTCACGAATACAAATCTGAGCCCAGAAATAAAAAAATATATAAAAACGAAAAAGACGTAAAAACGATCTGCGTTTAAGTGTAAAATGGCGGTTTTGCGAATGCCACCCGGCACACCCTCACCTTTGTATTCGAGGTGGAAGCCGGTGTAGGAGACAGAGCCGTCGCTGCGGAACGCTAAATGCATGGTGTTGGAACTGCTCTCGATGCGCTCCGGCAGCTTGCTGTCTTGGAAACTACCAATTAGAGGACTGTTGCTATCCGGCCCGTCATAGATGTACAGGAAGTCATAGTTGGGCTCGATGCTGAAGCTGGAGGAGCAGACGAAGAGGAAAAAGAAGAGAAAGGAGAAGGAGAGGAATGTTACTAATGTGGGAACAGCAGGCAGGTGGAGTGAAATAAGTAGGGGAGGAAGACACCGCTAAAAGACTGCGTTCACCACTCTGAAAGTTCTACTTTCTCCGTATCAAAAAAAGTGTGTCATTGAGCACGGAGAGCTTAATGCTACTGCAAGCCCACCGGGGCAGTAAGTGCTTGAAGTGGAGATGAAAAATAGATTTAGCAGAATATAACTTTTAGCAGAACAATACCGCGGTCCGAAATAGTTTCTTTAGCGAGCAGGCCTCGCTGTAATGACGGCCGCTTCCATCCGTGCAATTTCCTGCGGGTCTTCCAGCTGAAAGCTGCCGGCCCTGATCAGAGGTGCATTACGTTTCCGTCGCTTTCAACCGCCGTCCTGGATCTGAAGGGGCGTACTTTTCATACCGAACACACTGGCCACTGGAGAGGATCAAAGTAAGACCCCCACCCCCCCCCTGAACGGGGAAGGGAATGGCCCTTCTCTACTCTATCTCACACACATTAGGGAAGCGCGAGGCCAACCTCCCATCATTGCTTTCTGGGCGTGAAGATCTTCACAGCCTCCTGGATTCGTAGGTTGTTTAGTGTATAATATTCCTCTCGCAGCTCTTTTACCGCTTCTGCCAGTTATATCCGGGTTGGACACAGACTGTGTGATTTACGACCATGCTAAGGCTGTTTTGATTATGGCCACGAATCATTTGGCATTATTTATAACCGACATTTGAATCAGATATGCAGGGGTAAGGGGGTGTTTGTTGAGGGCCGACAAAACACTGCTTTGTTACCTGATGAAAGCTAGCGACAACACATAGTCTTGGTTGACGGTTATCAGCCAATCACAGTCCTTGGAGTGTGGGTAGGGGTTGGGGAAGTTGGGGGACAGTATGAAGCCACTAGACCCGGTGAGGTTCCCTCCGCATGGAGCTGTGTGTTCAGGGAGGGTGGGGACGCAAAGAGAACGGAGGGGTTAAGACAGGATGACGAATTAAACAAACTGCTCTTTTCTGTTCAAATGTGTAGATACCGTGTGCAATTGTTAAGTTAATTGAAAGTTAACTATGCAGAGCAAGATTGTAGGTAATTATCAACTATTTGCATTTGCATTTTATTTGTAGATTTCTCATTTCTCCAAATTTCAACTTATTGTTCGGAAAAGTGCACATCAATTTTAATTTTCACCTCAGTCAATGTTAAACTTCGGAGGGCATTTGTCCTTTCGCAGCCGAAACGCATGCATACACATTGCAGCAAAGCACAGTGTGAATGTGTGCGAGTTCCTAAGACTGATAAGACAATGTAACCCAAGTGTACAGCATTATGTATTCACCCCGCTCTACAGGAATAGCACTGGATCATCAGCTCAAGGCTGCGTCCGCATTGAATTCTGCTGCAGTGCCAGCCGATAGCTACGATGTATGTATAGCGCGCACAGGGCACCTCCAGACAAAACAAACACATGACCCTATGGATCATCGCACGATGCTACGTGTATAGAGGGGGTGGCTGGGTTCGCGCTGTGCGCTGCGGGCGCGCTTGTTTTCCACCTACCGATGCAGACGGGGGGACTAGGCTGCCAGTAGTAGCGGTTGTCCACCTGGATGCAGGTGATCTTGTCGTCCCCCTGGAGCTCGTAGCCCGGGTCGCACTGGAACGACACCGAGTCCCCCGGCTCACGGCCGTCCCCACTGCGGCTGCCGTTCATTGGCACGCCCGGGTCGCGGCACGCCGTGGCTACTGAGCCTGGGGGAGCACCACGGCAAAAGGGTGTTAGCACAGGGTCCCAATCGTAATACCCCATCCCAGCACCCCATCCCAACAACCCATCCCAATATCGCCCGCAACTATAAACTGAAGCCTAGCTGCCAGATTCAGACAATCCAAACAATGCATCATTTTTTTTTTTTCATATTTAACTATGCATCTCATCCCCCTGTTAGGAGATTAGATCCCTGAAATATACTATGCCAGTTGATGTTCCTGGCTGCCCGCAGCAAACCACTGGAACATATGAATTATTGTTTCCCTAAAATATATTTGCGTAGAAATATACCAGGGTGTGATAAATATTGGAGAGATTCCTATGCTCGTGGATCGTTGTGATTCATCCCCTGGATGGATCGAAAACAAAATCTGATGCCAAACTTTAACTTTAGCAAAACCAAGTGCAGTTGAGTTCGACCACAGAAAGTAGCGGTAACTATCTCTCCTATATGGGATGATCCAAAAAGTTTGGAAACCTTTCGGAAAGGTTTGCAGACTTTTCAGACAAGCAACCGATATTTGTTTTTCAGAAAGGTTTGAACACTTTACGGACGAACAACCAGCATTGTTTTTTTGCGGGAAGCTTTGTACACTTTTCGGACGGACACCCAAAACACCCCATTTGTTTTTCCCTTCAGATACACCCCAAAAGGATTGATGAGCAACTTGAACTAAAAGCCTGACTCAAACCTTCAGCCTGTTGTTTAATTCCGGTTTAGTATTTTGTGCGCTTCACTCACTGGAGAACTCGATGGCGAATCCGGACTTGCTGATGTAGAAGTCGGTCTCAAACTGCACGGTGACTGTGTTGAGGGTGGAGTGGATGCCCTCGGGAAGCAGGGAGCCGCTGAGCTCTGACAGGGACATCTCGTTCTCCGCCGGCCCATCCCACACCTTCAGCATGTCGTGGCTGGCCTCGGTGTCGAAGGCCAGGAACTGGAGGCTGCAGGAGGCCACGCCAACGCACAGCAGGCGGACGAAGGACAAACACAACCACGAGATACGTTAACGGTGTTGGTAGCCAGTTGGAGGAGGTCATTGCTGTGACTCATGAGATGAATTGGGGCTGTTGAAACAACAGAAAATTTAACAAATTAAAAAGTTATGTTCAACCTTTAGTATCAGACCTAGAGAGGGGCAACGAGCAAACAAAGTTGCTTTAGAAACTTTTGGCGTTTGGGCTCGTGGTAGATTAGTAGCTGCCTTAAAATCTATGAACATTTGACAGTACATTTTCATTTTTAAAAACATTTTGAAGGGTAATGGTCCCTTAAGGTTGACTAATGATTCATAGCCTCAAGGAAACTAACTACTAACAACTTCACGGGGACATTGATATCAGGGACAGACAGTGATTGGGTTAAAGCAACGTGAGGGGAAGCACATACAAACACAACCCTGTCAGAGGTTGGCGGGTGCCACCATTTGCCTGACCCTAAAAACCAACAAAGGTTAGGGGAGCCCCCGAGCTGACATCTGCACAAGACGAAAGCTACGAACGCACAAACATTAGTTTGAGATCGCTACCTCACTAAAGTTCACGAGCAGTTGTTACGGAATAATTTGGCATGTACCGCGAAGCAATGCCATTAGAAACTGAAGTGTTCCATTACAAATCAGAATCTACATAACACCATTAGTGAGATGAGAGAAGGACTCTTTTTTTTTAATGTACGTTTTTAAAGCTTTTAGCTAATGCCCAAATTTAATAATGTAGAGCAGGGTTGGAGAACAGTAGCATTAGCCAAGATTTGCTTCATTATTATCCTATCGGCCTTATCTGGCTTTGTTGGGGGGGGTGGGGGGTTTTCAAGAAGGAATTTTATCCATTGCTGTTTATTAATCCCATGCTATTAAAAGAAAAGGACATGGTAAAGGCCGGACACCTATTTGATGGATTACAGCAGTGTTACCAAACCTTTTTTTTGTATTATGAAGCCCCACAGCCCCATTAGTGCGGCTCAAGTACCCCCCTTAACACCAGACTGCTAATGTTTTCCTATTATAGCCTGGTATTATCATTCAGCATCGTCATTTATATTGCAGAGGCGTTTGGAGGAAGTAGAGGAAAACTTCCTGGTTAAAACTGCAATAAAAATCCATATAGAAAACACAAACATAAATAATACATTATAATATCCAACTATAAATATTCATATTTGTCTCAGTAATTCTTTTGTTCAACAACTAAAGAATTACGTCAGATGTGAATGAGTTAGCAAATCTAAATCTCTACAAGAACCCCTGCAAGCTGCCCAGGTACCCCTTACGGAGGGGGATGGACCCCTGTTGGGGAACCCCTGGGTCACAGGAAGAGGAAGTGAGCCGGGGGTCGTACCTGACAATGTTCCCAGAGTCCACCTCGATGGTCCAGGTGCAGCGCAGGTTGTTGTCGTAGGGAAACGGGTATCCAGGGGAGATGATCCGCCCGGATGATTCCCCTTTAAACCCACCACCGCATTCAGCTGTCAGACACGCACGCACACACGCACGCACGACACACACACACACACACCACACACACACAAGCATCAGCTACAACACAGCACGCACGCACGCACGCACACACGCACACACACACACACACACACACAGTGTTAATACAGTTTAACCAAACTCATTTATTTTCCTTCCATTCAATTATCTGTGTGTGTGTGTGTGTGTGTGTGTGTGTGTGTGTGTGTGTGTGTGTGTGTGTGTGTGTGTGTGTGTGTGTGTGTGTGTGTGTGTGTGTGTGTGTGTGCGTGCGTGTCTGTCGGTTGGCCTGTCCTTTATGACAGGTCAACCAATGATCTATCAGCATTCTTGTTTATGAAGCCAATGAAATCTACTCGAACCACAACAGCCAATGAGCAGTGATTAAGCAAGCACCATAGTGGAGGGTTAATGAGGACATGTCTCTTTTTGTGTCACAGGGTAAAACATTGAGATGCCAAATACAAGCGCGTTTGCTTTTCACTTAGCAAGCACACACACACACTTCTCACTCAGTCTCAATCAGTCTTTCTGTCTATCTTTGACACAGAATAATTACGCAATATTAGATGAGGAAGAAAGATGAGGACAAAGACACAGAGAACCTCAGAAGAGGTGACAAGACAAAAGGAAGAAACGAAAATAGAGGAAAATATGCGACCGTCGTCCCACTTAAAGAATCGTCATCCATTATGGAAAAGGCAAAAATTGCACTTTTCCCACTCTATCTATATTTTCATTTCACGCATTCTCACACTTCCTCGTCTCTCTCTCTCTCTCTCTCTCTCTCTCTCTCTCTCTCTCTCTCTCTCTCTCTCTCTCTCTCTCTCTCTCTCTCTCTCTCTCTCTCTCTCTCTCTCTCTCTCTCTCTCTCTCTCTCTCTCTCTCTCTCACTCACTCTCTCTCCGCCCTGCAACCATAACTCTTCTGTCAAAAACTGTGTGTTGCAACTGGATGAATATTTAAACCGAGCAGAGGTAGGGGGGGGGGGGGGAAGGAGCGAGGCAACGGTAAAGGAAGTTAGGAAGCGGGGAATAATATGAGGTGAGACGATATTAAGACCGGGGGTGAGCCCGGGTCGACCCAACTGTCGTTTCTTAAATATAAAGTCGCCGGATATCAACGCCCACGGCTTTATGACTGATTCATTATTGATGCCGTGTGGTGAGAATTATTAGCCTGGATCTGAAATATATGTTTTTTTTAAAAGGTCAGAGGAGGCGGAGCTTTAAAATGGAGGGAGACACAAATGCAGAGTGGCCATTTTAATTGAACTCTCCCACCCTGGCTTTGGGTGGTTTTAATTAGAGGATATGGCTGCCAGCATCGATTTAAACCTTCATTCCCCCCTGGAAAAAGTATGAGCTATATATATATAGAACACATGCGATCGTACTTTCCCATCTCCCTTTAAATGAACACAGGTGGAAAAACGTTGAATGAATGAAACCAACCCTCATGAGGCTAGCACAAGCCAACTCGTAGGCCCTGTCTTGCTCTCGCTAGACGGACATAGATATCAGGATAGATCCTTTCCATGGATACAACAGAAATATGTAGATACTAGCTCGACATATAACGTAGACATACTGGACGAGATGTTAGACAGACATAAATACTAGTTTATATGTAACATACATATACTAGAGACAAACAAGCTTGAAGCTAGAGTAGACAGATAGTATTGGGAGCTAGACAGACATAAATACTAGAAATACAGTGCATATATTTTAAATATACTTGGATACTGGACTATAGATGGATAGATGAACAGAATACATGTTTGGTTATCCCCACCCGGTTAGCATTAAAAGTCCCATAATGTATACCACCCCCAGGTGTGAGTGTGATTAACCATTACAATCCCTTTATGAAAATCGGCCTCTTCTGACATCACAAGTGGCCATGTCCAGTTAGTTGTATGACAGATAGATGAGCAACGTTTGCTACAGTCCACTGGGTAGGCTTGTAGACTGATCTATTCATCACCCATCTAGGTGGACACTGGACACGCCCACTTGTGATGTCACTAAAACACAGGAAGAGGCAGATTTTCAAAGGAGCTTGAAATGGCTAATCACACGCACACCTGGTGGTATAATAGGGGACCTTTAAGAACCAAGATGGCTGATCGCTGAATAAGGTCAACATTTGTTCTGGAACCAACCAACCCCAGTAAGTGATTTCTTCATTTAAATACACGCGTCGAAAGCAATATTGAGCGTGTTGCTAAGTTCCCTGTCCGCCTATCGTTTTTTTAATGCGTGGTGTCTGACTGCACGACAGTGGCAAAGTACAGGGGTCTGTTGACGCAGACAGCGAAACCCGAGAAACACAACAATCCAAAACCTGAGAATAAATAGGCCTGTTTTGACGTTGTGAGTCAGCGCGTGTAGGTTGCTCTGTGACTCACTCCAGCAGTGCTGCTAAAGAGGGAGAACAGATAGACCCGTCACTGTCACAGCCGTGGCCTCGCTGAGTGACGCCCAGCTTGGGTTCATGAGACCCTGACTGACAGCGCGCACGTGCGTGTGTGTGTGTGTGTGTGTGTGTGTGTGTGTGTGTGTGTGTGTGTGTGTGTGTGTGTGTCTACATATACGTATGTATGCATTGATGTATTTAGTAGGAATGTGTGTACTGGTGTCAGCGACTCTGCAGGTCGCTACGCGCTATGAAGTATTCGCCTCGTCTATACGCAGCCCCAAAGTGGTTCCACCATCGGCAAACTAACAAACAACTCAAACCGCGGAGACCTTTGATCTTCCTCCCACGTTCTTCCACTTATAAGACATTTCTGAAAGCCTGCCAGCTCATTTTTTTGTGTGTACTGTATACACTACCGTTCAAAAGTTTGGTGTCACTTAGAAATGTCCTTATTTTTTTAAGTAAAGCACTGTTTTTTTCAATGAAGATACATTAAATCCATCAGAAATACAGGCTAGACATTGTTAATGTGGTAAATGAAAATTCTATCTGGAAATGGCAGATTTTTTATGGATTATCTACATAGGTGTACAGAGGCCCATCTCCAGCAACCATCACTCCCGTGTTCCCATGGTACATCGTTTGGCTAATCGTGTTAAAAGACTAATTGATGTTTTCGAAAAACCCTTGAGCATTTATGTTAGCACAGCTTAAAAAACTGTTGAATAAAAGTGTGAGTTTTCATGGAAAACAGGCAATTGTCTGGGTGACCCCAAACTTTTGAACAGTAGTGCATGTTTTATCATAATATAACCATAATATGATTGTTGTTTTTTGTTTTTCGTTTTTTCCAAGAGTGACGCAACAGGTCGACTCTACCGGCGACAACGTGAACACATCCATCTGCACATGGTGTCCACGGTATCGAACCGTGTCCAAACCCCTCCATAAAGCGAGAGTCAACGCCAACCTCCGGCTCCACCGTCCTCCCACCCGCCCCACCGCTGAACCAGCGGACAGAGAGCGTTGTACCCACCGATGCAGGAGGGCAGGGGGTTGTCCCAGGCGCGGCGCTCCCCGGTCATGCACTTGAGGGTGGTGGCTCCGTGCAGGGTGTAGCCTGGCTGGCAACGGTAGGTGATGCTGCTGCCCGAGAAGTGGCCCTGGTCGCTCACCTTGAAGCCAAACTGGGGCACCCCGGGGTCCTCGCAGTGGGACAGTTCGAAACCTGGAGGGGGGGGAGGGGGATAGGGGAGAGAGAGAGGGGAGGGGGAGATATGTATTTAGAGAGAGTTGAGCGAGGGAGGAGGGGGGAGAGAGGGGATAGAAAGGGAGAGGGGAGAAGATCAAGGCAGACAAATGGGGAGTAGGAGGGAGAATAGGGGAGAGAGAGAGAGAGAAAGCGAGAGGGCGAGAGAGATAGAAGGCAAAGAATGCCAAGAGGGGGGAGAGACAGAACGGACAAAAAAGCAGGAGTACGTGAAGCATCTCTCTGGAAGCCACAGGAAAAACAAAAAACCTCTGACACTTAAAAGTTCTGCTTAATTCACTTATTTTATAAATCTACTTTTAATGAGGGGATACTTCATTGTGCGGGGGCGAGTTCAATGCTTTGCTTACGAACGGCCAGGAGATCATGTGTGGATTATCAGCCGATCCAAACACCACACAAACAGGCCCCATGACCGCCAATAACCTAAGCATCCAGAGCGTAAACACCAGATAGTATTAAATGTCAGCTTCCATGGTCATTAGTAGTTCCTGTCCATGGTGATGTGTATTGCTTGTTGTTGTGTGTCCGTGTAGTGTTGGGTGGTGGGTGTGGGTGTGTTGTGGGAGGAAAATAGTATCTTAGTATCTTGGAGCAAGGCAAGAAACCGTTGTTAAACGGCCATCCCGAAACAGTACTGTAGGAGTGTGTGTGCGTGCGTGCGTGTGTGTTGCGTGTGCGTGTAAGTGTGTGCGTGTATGCGTGTTTCAGAGGCCACAGGGGTTGGTGGTCAACAGAATTAAGAGTTTAATTATTTGACTTTGAATCATCATTTGATTTGAGACTTCACTAATCCTTACGACTGCTCATTGAGCGATTGCAGATTTTTCTGTTAAACAAAACACAGCATGTAATCTGAAGGCTGTGGCGCACATTAAACTACAGCAGTAGAGATTCCTAAACGCTTTTCTCACTGTTTAATTCCTCAAAACAAACAACAGCACCACAGCTATATTGTTCTCAACTCTCTTCATTATCGTACGGCAGACCCATCTTGTTTGCGAGTGATTCACGGGCAGATAGTGGATACCGCATCGTCAACCCGCCGTCTTCAAAGTGCAGAGCGTTCGTTCAAACGATAAGTTAATTAAAATGTGATTTAACAAAACTACTTTGTTAATACAAACAAATTCATGGCCCATACCTTGACCGTACCCTCGCTGCAATAAAGCAGTGTTCACCGGCAAAAATAAATACGCTCAACTACTAAGGCAAAGCCCCTCCTATATATAGTATGCATACAAAAGAGGACAGTAGGAGGACGATAATCTAGTGGTGAGGTGTGTTCCACCGCTCCCTGGTCGAACGGTGGCGGGTTCCAACACCAATACCTGCAGTCGACCTCGAGCCATCCCTGGGCTGGATGCCCAAGCCCTGCTGCTTAATGTTATGTACCTTAGGCTCAGAGCAGATAAAAGTGGGCCCTGGATGACTGGACCGCAAACAGCGGCGGTGAAGGATGACAGAGGAGGAGGGGGGAGGGGGGTGGGGTACATACTGGAGTAGACCAGTTTGAAGCCCTCCCCGGTGTTCTCCGGGTCGGTGTAGAACTCCAGCCAGATGTGGTTGGAGGTGGAGATCAGAGTCAGGCCCAGCATGGAGGTGCCGGTGAAGGCCCCCAGGACGTGGGCGGTGTTGTCCCTGCCGTCGTAGATCTGCACGGGAGGAGGTTCACGGTGTTAGTGCGCGTCATGGTGGATCTGCGCATGGTAGCTCATCGCGTTGATACACTGGGGCGGTAGGAGCTAGCAAAGTTGGTGCTAACGTTTTTTTAAGATTAGAGTTGTATGGCAATATTTTATTAGTTTGTGTATCTGTATGTACATGTGTGTGTGCGTGTGTGTTTGGATGAACGCATATGTGTGTATACGTGAGTGTAGGGGGGACATTTGTGTTCTTGTGAGTGTGTTTTTGCATGCATACGTGGATGACAGCGTTTGAGTGTCTTTGTGGGTTCATATGTGTTTCTATGTATTCATGCATGTTTGCCAGCAGGTTGTGTGTGTGTATGTGCGTATACGCGCACCTTGAGCAGGTCCCCCGGGGAGAGATGAAAGGTTCTAGCAGAAATGTTTATGCCCTTTCCAGCCTGCACCTAAAACCAGTCAATGACAATACAAAAACCAAATCAGAACTTATAAAGGTTTCAGACACAACACTTCGACTCCGTCGGCATAAACCCTCAACCTAATGGGCTGAGCGTTTCTGCAGGCACACACACATTTAGCAAGTGTCAACTTTACACAGTATGTCGGAGAGACCCGCAATTACAGTCGCAGGGTGCCAGATTGAGCCCATCCATAGAGCAGTTTGGAGACAGTTTGGAAAACTCAATAAGAATGTTCTGTCTGACTTAGAACAGATTGGGCAGATTGGGATGCTGTGCAACCACGTGACGAAAGGATGCGTCACATGACCTGGCGTAGCTCGGCTACGAGTGGGAGGGGCTAAGGGCATGTCGTTAGTCAGATTCTTGTTAAAGGAGACATATTATGGTGTTTTCCCAACAAGTAAACATAGTATTTGAGTTCCAGAAAACATGTTTTTGAAGCTGTTGGAAATAGCTTTTAGGAAAAAAAAATGTTGTCTACTGCTATTCCCCTCTGTTTCAGTCCCTTCAGAATGCGCTGTTTCTGGTGTCTGTAGCATTGATGCAAATGAGCAGCTGCCCATTGACCAATGAGCTGTCAGACTGAATCACAGCATGAAGGAGAAGGGATTGATGCTGTTTGCTGACTCCTGGAGCTCTATAACTATATAATATAATATAACAATATTATACACGGGTATTTATTAGGGATGCACCGAAATGAAAATTCTTTGTCGAAACCGAAAACCGAAAATGAGGAAACCAAGGCCGAAAACTGAAACACCGAAAGAAATTATTATGCCAATTATTAGTACCATTTAGGGTTGCCGCGGTATGCGGTGTTACCGGTGTTGAGGCCAACACCGAGTTATTTTGTATTATTTTTTTCCAGTAATAAAAAAAAATTCCGGTCTTGTGACCATAGCAACGCCGGTAAACAAACCCCGCGAAGCCCAATCCCTACGAGAGGTCCTCGCGCTAGGCGCACAGAGCTTTTGGCCGTGATATTATGTATAAAATTATATTATACTATTATGTATAGAAAGTTATAAGACGCTGTCAACGAGAATTGTCGCGCTGCCAGACGCTGTCACCGAGTGTGAGAGAAGAGTTGACGGAGAAGATGGCGGTTGACCTAGTTTCAAAGTTTATACCGTTTATACTCGGTAATACCGGTGTTGACACGAGTGTATTACTCGGTGTGAAAATGTCCACACCGTGGCAACCCTAGTACCATTGCATTTAGGGCTATGACTGTGTACTAACTTCATTAAAATCAAGGCATTGCAATGTTTGCAAGTCGTTATACGTGGGTCTTTCTCAGAATCATTGAAAAACGTCCACACCGCAAACATATTGGCGCTTATCCAGACAAGGGTGTGCTTGGCCGCGTCTTTTGTGTGCGTCATCACAGATTTCTGTTTCGGCCGCGTTGTTTCGGTGATAAAAGTATTTCGGCCAAAAACCGTTCCCCCCCACCGGAGCTGCTCGTCCGCTGGTCCACAAAATCTAAGCGATGCTCTGATTGGAGGGGAGTGGGGAAGTGGGAGGTAATATTCAAATGTGCCCCCTTCCTACGTAGGAGGGTGGCGCCGAAACTGCCTTGCTCGTTTGGTAGCTGGAGGCGGGCTGCTTCCAGAAATGCGTATCTCACTCAAAAAATCATGTACAGACTTATTTTAAAGTATGTATGCGTGTGGGGGCACTATCTACCCACAGCAACACCCCAAATCCCAAGAAAAGTGCCGTTTTCATAATATGTCCCCTTTAACAAAGAGACAACAAAGAGTACATAACGGTGGCCGTGCATTATTACTTGAATATTTCATCAGTTATAGGGATGCGATTTTATTGATAACATCATTGAAAGCAATATCGATTGGAGTTGAATACATATATGTCTTGTTAATCGTAAGCTACTAGCTGGGTGAAATGCTATACGTTGTGGCTATAACGTTACTGACTTCCTGTTTCCGGGGGCGGAGGTTAAAGGTGATTGATTACCTGAATGCTGTAGATACACTCATGGTTGTTGTCGTAGTTCATGGGATAGTTGGGAGACAGGAGGATCCCTTCGTTGTTGGACACAGAGGATCCGCACTCGGCTGGGGAGAGAGACACAGAGACACAGGTGTTGTAAGAGTTTGTTTATTTGTGTTCCCCGACTTCATTCGTTTTGCTGTGGATTACGCAGACTTCAAACTGCTCCACGCCACAAATTAACATCCGAGCCCGGAGGACAAATGGCTGTGGTTTTTTTACTGCTTTGATCGAAGGAAAGGTTGTGTCATTTTCGATACGGCCACTAAACTAAAGTACTATGGTTATAGAGAGGACTATGACAATGGTGATGATGGTGCTGATGATGATGAAGAAGAAATACTCGTAGTAATAGAAGCACAAAAGGAGAAATCCATGTTTAAACTATTCAAAGTGAAAAAAACAGAGAAATATACTCTTGCTTTTATGAAAACACATGCAGATCCTTAGACAGGTTGGCTTGGAAAATTAGATGTTTATCAGATGTTACCTATTTCCCCAAAGAAATGTCCAAGAGGCCACTCGAACGCGATAAAACAATACTATCGCAACTTCATGATAAATAAATAGAACTTTCTCAATCCATTCATTCAATCCCTGCCATCTTCTGTAGCCCACTTCTACTGCATCAGTCTCTCTCTCTCCCTGTATCTCACGCCTCTCGCCCACTGTTCTGTTGGTGTAATAGTGATGTTGAAGCTGCGATACCATCGATAGATCACTCTCCCACAGTTTCCATTTAGAAAATTACCTCCCCACCCTCTACCTCTCTCTCACTCTCTCATGCAACCTCTCTCTCTTTCGCTCTCGCTCTCTCCTTATCTTTTGTTATCTCTTCTTAGCTTGCCCTCCTTACCTTGAGTCTCACTCTTCCTCTCGCCCGCAAACACTCTCAGACTGTCTGCCTCTCGCTCTATGTCTCTCTTTCTCTACTTAATTCGCTCTTGTTTTCATCTCTCCTCCTTCATCTATCGGAGTCATCTAAGCACTATATCTATATATATATATAATATATATATATATATATATATAATATATAATATATATATTATATATATATATATATATATATATATATATATATATATACTTGTACATCTCCTATTCTCTGCTTTCTCGTCCGATTCCCTCTCATTGCCGTTGGCAACCGTACCAAGAAGATGCTTGTTTTCGTTCTAATAAGGTGGCTGATGATGATGATGGTGATGATGACGCAAAAAGGGGGTGTGTAGCGGCGTTAGAAGAAGAAGGCCAGAGCCATTGACGCATGCGTTTGATCTCCTTCGCATAAAAGACAACCACCGACAGTTCTCCACCGACAACTGCATCGCCAGGTTCCCCTCTTAAACCCCCCTTAAGAGAGGATAAAAAAAAACATGTTTGATCTTCAGACGAGGAACAAGCAGCGAGTTCGGTCCACAACCGGTGATCCTCCTTCAAAAAATGTTCTGTGAATACACAAATGTACATATGCCGGGATGAAAGGGAATGAGAGCCCCCTTCTCCACCCCCTCGACACATCGCTGGAAGCGGCACACACGGTGGAGGTGGGATGTGTGAGGGATAAGGGTCCAAGGGCCGGTGGTGGTGATGGTGGTGGGGGTGGTGGTGGTAGGGGAGTTGGGGATGTTTGGTGAGTGGCCCCATTGAGTAAAGTGCTGCTGCCGACTTTATCTTTTGGTGGGGAATTTGTTTTTTTGAACAGAATGTCAGCAGAACACTTTGGTTAGAATTAAATAGGGATGGATACTATTTATTTGTATTCTTCTTTAATGCAATGACTCAATGGCCAATACGCCACCCACTCGTTGTACAAGGATAACTATTCATTATGAAGGCTTCAACACAGTTCCCATGGTTTCCTTTTCAGGCATAAAAAACAACAACCAGTTAAAGCTAGTCCCTAAAAATTACATTAAAATCGTTAGCCTTCATGCTAACAGAGCCCCGTTGCTACGTACCGACACATCGAGGCAGCGGCGAGCTCCACATCCTGCGGCCCCCTCCCAGGCAGACCAGCTCTGGCGCCCCCTCCAGGCGGTAGCCCATATTGCAGGAGAAACTCAGCGTGTCTCCGACGCCGAAGCTGTAGCCGTTCCTCCGCCCGAACTGAGGTTGCCCGGGATCCTCACATGGCTCCAGCGTGTATTCTGTACGAAAACAGCGGCCCATGAAACACTTCTGCGCACTTCGGGGTCACAGTGTGTGAAAGTATCGTATGCGTTTACATAATTGACCGACCCCCCCTAAAACACAACACGTTATTTTCCATATATATCTATAGCAAGGCCAGTTACCCGAGAAAGTTATGTTGAACCCTTCATAAGAAATGGAGAAGTCTGAGATGAATCGCAGCTGGGCTTTGAAGTTGCCATAGAGACCGGCGTTGATGTTGCTAGGCAACTCGTTGCCGGTGAGGCGAGCCAGAGGTTGCAGGAAGCTGCCGTTCTCCGTGACCAGGAGGTAGTCGTGCTGGTCCTCCAGATGGAAAGTCTGGAACTGAAACTGGACCCCTGGTGGAGAGGGAGGGGTTCATGATATGTTAGCATGGTAGAGAGACATGGAGGGAGAGAGAGAGAGAGAGACATAGAGAAGAGAGAGAGTGGGAGGGATAACAGAGCAAGACAGACAGACAGACAGACAGACAGACAGACAGACAGACAGACAGACAGACAGACAGACAGACAGACAGACAGACAGACAGACAGACAGACAGACAGACAGACAGACAGACAGACAGACAGACAGACAGACAGACAGAGAGAGAGAGAGAGAGAGAGCGCGAGAGAAAGAGAGAGAGAGCGAGAGGGATAACAAAGAGAAAGAGCGAGCGAGAAAGAGCGAAAGAGAGACAGAGAGAGTAAGAGCGAGAGGGATAACAGAGAGCGCGAGAGAGACAAAGAGAGAGAGAGAGAGACAGAGCGAGAGGGATAATAGAGAGAAAGAGAAAGAAAGGAAAGACAGAGAGAGGGAGGGAGATAATGGAGAGAGAGAAAGAAAGGAAAAGAAAGTAGAAGAAAGCAAGTGAAAGAAAGATAGAAAAATAAAGATAGAAATGGAGGTTTATGATTTAAGATAAAAAATAAAGTAAATGAAAGAGAGCGAGAGGAGAGAGAGCGAGAGAGAGAGAGAGAGAGAGAGAGAGAGAGAGAGAGAGAGATGCGAATGTAAAGGACAGAACAAAACTAGATCACGTGGCTATACATAATCTCAGCAGAGTTGAGCGTACAATATTCATATACAGTTAATATCATAACACTCATCACAGTGTACATGACTTGGAAGACGTGGGCCCAGTACATGTAGTTTGGCAGCGTGCTGGGCTGAACAACGGGACACGCTTCGAGGTACGTATAGCGTGCAGCCATTAATCCACTACAGGGCACATCATGAGGAATTGATCTGATTATGAACACGTCAACATCAATATATCCCAGAATCTATATCTGGCACTCTAATAATCGACATATGTATATGGTTATGTGTCTATAGTGAGTACCTACAGCATGATACACACCTCCAAATGTGTATCTTCATAAGAATGTTTGTGTGAACCATACCGACATGTTAGTTTAGTTATATTTATTTGTCGCATACACAATTGTACAGGGCAATGCGTGGTGAGATTCCCATGTACCAGTCCGGCTGTAATTAAACTATATAGTGTGCAAGATTATAACAATGATTTGGTGGTCACTGGGTGGTGGGCTAAGTGACATTGTCAGTCTGGTTTAACAGTCTGATGGCCTGGGGAAAGAAACTGGTCCTCATCCTCTCTGTGTTGGCCCTCAGCAGACGGCAGCGTCTCCCTGAAGGAAGCAGGGTAAACAGGCTGTTGTTGGGGGGGGGCTGACATCACTAGTGATCTTTTTGGCTCTTTTTCTGCGTCGTTTGATGTGAATGTCCTGCAGGTTGGGGAGGCTGGCCCTGATGGTTCCCTCAGCTGAGCGGGCCACCCTCCTTATGCTGAGAGGTTGGAAGCTCCTCTGCTGTTTCCTGCTGAAGTCCACTATAAGCTCCTTGGTCTTGTCGACATTCGGCTTGAGGTTATTCTCCTCACACCAGTCCACTAGAAGTTTGCTCTCAGAGCGGTAGGCGGTCTCATGTGCCTTTATATCTGTTTATTTACGTATATCTATATTAATCTGTTGATAATGTTCTTCAATGCCCTTTCTTAGTTCATTCCTCTCTCCCTCCATCATGGAGCGTCCAGCACATCCATGTGTCAGTGTTATAGCGGCCTCCACCTCTCCATCCCTCCCCCCGTCCCTCCCTCCCTCCCCCTCCCTCCCCTCCCCAGGTCTCGCCTTAACAAGCCTGGCTCAGACTGCAGCCGGCTGTCTGGCAGACGGCGGGTTGGGTGGAAGGTATGCGTGAGTGCATGTGCGCTTATGTTTGCGTGTGCACGTGTGTGCACGTGTTTGTGCGGCGGTCTGTGGGTGTGTGTGTGTGTGTGTGGAGGGGTATTGGAGGAGAGGCGTCTTACCTTTCCCATGGCTGACTTCCACGGTCCAGGTGCAGTTGAGTGATGAAGGGTAGCTGTCTGGGTATCCGGGACTAAGGATGGTGCCCCAGGGACCCCTCACATCCCCGCCACAGAGAGCTGCGGTGTGGGCAGGGAGGGGAGGACGCAGGGAGGGGGGGGGGGTGGTGGTGGAGGTGGGAGATAGAGACAGACAAGGAGGGGGAGACAGAGAGAGTGAGCACAGGGGGATAGCGGGCCAAACAGCTTGGAATGTGCCTGTACACAGAGACAGCAGGGGGGGGATGGATTTGTGTAGGTGTATATACAGACACACAAACACAAGTTCACACTCACACACACAAGCACAAACACATGCAGGCACAAACAAACAGACATCAGAGAGACATGTCCTCTTGGACGGTGATACCTATCTAGGGATATTCACACAAAGAAAACAGACTTTCAGTGTTTCAAGTGCCAACAACTTACAACCAAGCGTAGTTTAGTCTGTCACATCTTTTGTTTTCAGTGTTCTCAGTTTCCAGCTTTCAATGGTTTCAAATGTGAACGTTGTCAAGTAAAAGCCAAGAGTTCATTAATCACCTTTCGTAATTAAACTCTGCGGTCTCCTGACATGCAGGACAATACAGAAAGCAAGAGACTAATATCCAATATCCGCTAGACAGCACACACCGAGCCTCCGGTCATTTCCCAGCTCCCTTTCTCTTCATCAAAATATACATCAGAACTCATTTCCTGGAGGGGAAATGTCCTTTAATTCACAACAACGCTTTTAGGACAGTACGAGCTGAAGTGCATATTTAAAAACCTTGGCATAGTCAATCAGAGATGGCCCAAGAAAAAAGGAAACTTGGAATCATACTTTAAAAGTAATCTTTGCGTGTTGTTGTTCAAAAAAACAACTGCATAGTAATGCATTTAACACTTCATTTCTACGGCGCTTTTCTAAGACACTTTGATCAATGCAAATTAAAAGCGAATAAAAGGCAATGCTCTAATTGTGTTCTCTAATTGTTTGTGCCGTACACACACCAATGACAACTTTTCTTCCACATGACTTTGGATTTGTATATTGGTGTCTGTGTTTTTGGGGGATAAGGGATCCATGTGACATTCTGCAGGGGGGAGTGCTGTCCTAACAAGCAGCCGTGCAGCCCTGAGGATCACGCTGACCCAGCTGGTGTGACGACCAGCACAAACGCTCTTAAAAGATTTCCAGGCGATATCGGGGAAATTATCCGTCGGCTGTGCTGCTGGTAAACGCACACACACATGCACACAAGCTCTGACTGTGTGACACTCACGGATCCTTGTATACTTTCTACGGAGAAGAAAACAAAATGGAGCAGGAGGGTGTGGCAGCTAGGGTGTAGGCTTGGGCGCTAACCCGGTATCAGGGTATACCAGGGTATTTATACATAACCAAGGTATGATTCATTCCCGTAAGATGCTTGTCTTTCTATAATTAAAGATTCTGTGGAAGAAGGTTGCTTATATCCTATCTATATATGGGCCATAGGTATTTAACCAAGCAAGGCTCATCAAAGTATTTATTGTATATAAGACACACATCAGTTTAGGCTAGATAATGACATAGATGACACAATGACTATCACTATCAGATCCGATTCAAAGGTCTATTTTATTTCTATTTTGCATAAATGCCCTCATATACCATCAAACCAGGCGAAATGTCAGGAAGGTATGACGGTATGGAAAGAAAGATTACTCCCGAAATTGAGTGATATACAATTAAGAAAAACCAGCAGGGGGCCTCTTCGTAACTGATTTATATATTTTTGTAATTCGATGATATAATATTTATTTATTTATTTTTTACAAACCTTAATTTTTGGTGCCCCCCCAGGGACTTGGTGCCCTACGCACTCTGCGTATAGGAAGCGGCGGGCCTGCCCAAGTCTTCCAAGGGTTTTGGACACCCAGATGAAAGATTTATAAAGTTTAGTCTTGAGCAAGAAGTCTAACCAAGCACTACCTTAATATAGCCTTTTTTTCTGAACTCACAATTAGTCGCTTCGGAGAAAATTATCAAAACCAACTGACTAAAGAGTAAAAAGCGAGATCAACCTCAGAAAAAATAGAAGAAAATGTCTTACTGGTTTCAAATGAACACAGCGGACAGCATTTATCAAGTATTTGCACCCTCAAAAAAGGGTAAAAGATCCGACTGCATGAGAAGTGAAATGGATGTTTAAGCTGCTGGAACTCTCCTCGGTGACCAGTGAGTCAGAGACAGATTTCTAAATGACTGTTCCTCCTTCTCCTCCTCCTCTTTAGCCTACTCTGACCCCTCTTCCTTCGCTCTCCCGGTGAGAGAGTGCCGTCTCTTATCCCGCATCAGTCACCGTGTTGACCAGAGCCGCGGCGAGATGACTGGTCAACTGCCTCTGCTCAAAAGTTAACTTCACCTGCGGCCGGAAATGTTACTCCAAACACAGATACATGGGCGGCGAGCAGAGGCACGCTCCCCCTCTCAAACACCCATTCAAAAACACTTAGTTACTTATTTGTTTGTGATGGTGCTGAATGCCGCATCGACCTAGCCTCACACGGCCGCAGCACACTCGGTTCACCCATTAAGGCCGGGGAGTCCGCCGTGGGCGTTTTTATTGGTAGACAGGCGCCGTCCGTCAACCTTACTTTGCGCCCGTTTGGATGTACTTCAGAAAGTCGCATGCCGCCATCTGGATGATGTATAGGGGCGGCGCACTCCCAAAGTAAACACCATTAGCGGACGTTACCGCTACCATTTTCATTTGAGTCCAAACTTCTCCTAAACAGCCCTTCCCGGTGCTGTCGTCGTCTACATCGTTTGCTGGGGTTCAAGGCTTCCCAATGTCGTTCGAAGCCCAGCTGCCCGTGTTGTGTCGGGCCGGTATCGGACAAAATATTTCGAGGGAAAACCGGACGTGAGTTTGCAGGATTGAGACTGGGTTTGCCAAGCTAGCTTTGTCTTACCACTGTACAGGGACCTAATTTCTCTGTACCTCCATAGCTCTGGCGGCAGCAAATGTGTTGTTTCAGAGTACTAATCATCGCCGATGATGCATGCTATGAGGATAATCGCACCGTTGTTATTTGTTTAAGGCTTTTGATGTTGCGTCACAATATTGTCTATTACAAGACAGGAATAGGCCTACTGCAGGGATTGGAATGAATGAAGGGGAATTAGGAAAGATTTAAGAGAGTTGTGTGTTTTGACGGAACCTCAACAAGAGTTTAAATGCACTTATAAGGTTGCAATAAATAAAATATATTATGAAACAAATGAGAGTTTGGAGTGTCATTCACAGTAACACCGAGCATGTATGTTTTGGAAAGAGTTGCCTGGGACAACTAAATATCTTCAAATACTATTAACGCTCATACCACAGTCTAAACCAGGGGTCTCAAACTCAACTTATCTGGGGGCTGGAGGTAGAGTCTGGGGTCAGGCTGGGCCACATCAAGTATTCCACAAAAAAAAGTAACACAACTGACCCAATCTAAGTTGAGGATCAGACATAATTAGATCACGTTGGCTATGTAAACGCTGACAACAGGGGA
>OLKM01000193.1:437628-452628 GCA_900291075.1 Melanogrammus aeglefinus
ACACACACACACACACACACACACACACACACACACACACACACACACACACACACACACACACACACACACACACACACACAAACACACAGATGCATGCTGAAACACAAATGCACAGGTGCACATACATGATTGTATGTCTTGGCTGTTCAGTTTTCTATATCATCGTCCAAGCACTATGTTGCTACTTTAGCAGCCTATATACTCATTACATGAATCAATTCAAATGCATTCGAGGGAAAGCATCAAATAAAGCATAATTAAATACGTTTTTTAATAAATACCTTTTAGAAAACGTTTCGTCCCACTCACTAGTTGTCTCATTTCAGTCGATAAAAATCACATCATATAAGATATTCATCTTTTCCAGCAGTTACTTCAATTTGAAGCAAACGTTTTCCCCAACTCTGACATCTCCCAGGAGGATCACTACCCTCTGGCTCTCACAGAGAGCACTGGATGCATATTCAGATGGTATTATTTTCCTGATCACTGATTGGCTGATGAGGCTATGTACCGTCACAGGTGGGCAGGGCGTGGCTCCACCAGTGGTTCTTCTCACAGACCAGGGGCTCCTCGTGGCTCAGCCTGTACCCCGGGTCGCAGCCGAACGACACCGTGGAGCCGATGGAGAAGTCCTGTCCGTACCGGATACCGTTGACCGGGATGCCGGGGTCCAGGCACGAGTAGCTGTCCACCGTGACGCCTGAGCAGAAAGAAGGACAAAATAAATACAACGGTTGATGTCAAGTTGTGTCATAAGTGTGTTTTAAAATGATTACATTTAGTTGTTTTGAAGAGACTTCTTTTTAATAATTAATATAAAACACTTTGCTTGTCAAAAACAATAAATATGCTAAAATGTTTATATATTTTTTAGAACAAAATACAATAAAAACATCATTATAAACACTATTCAAACCAACCAATGAACTTGATTGATTATCAATAACTGCATTGGCGTCGACTTACTCTCATACAATATCTTGAATCCGACGTTTGAGCGGCTGTTATCGGTGGTGAACAGCAGGTACAGGAAGTTGGTGGTGCTGAACAAGAACTGGGGCACCTGGGTGCCGTTGAAGGAGCCAATCAGAGGAGAGAGCAGGTTGGGCCCGTCGTGCATCTCCAAGAAGTCATAACCCAGTTCTGTCTGGAACCTGAAAAGTGGCGGGGGCCAGGGTTACGGGGGTAATGTTGTGTTTTAAAACAATTCAAACAAAGAGTAAAACGCGTTCGGATACACTAAGAACGACACCGCTAGCAAGCCAGTCCCATTCCTTATCAGTTGAAAGTGATTTTCGCAGGTTTTTAGTCCTGCTTCGCTTCCATTTGTTCTCGCGCTCGCACCCGAGGAGAGAGCGTCGCCAGCCCATTGCGTTTAGTTCACCTCATTTTCACATTGAATGAGGCTTGAATTCCGACAAAAGCTGAATTCAAGTACGACCAAAAAAATAAGGAAATAACTGGGAGCAGTGACTGCCTCGGTGCCAGCTGACACGCTTCTTTCATAAATCATTTTGGGTTGTAAGAAAGGCCCGGCAAGTCCAAGCCACAATTATTATCGCTATTATTACTCGCACAAAAAACAAACATTAGCGGAAATGGAAAAATGTGCGGCTGGACAAATCTCTCTTTTATTTGGCTATGAATGCAATGCGGTGGATTCCGGGCGCAATCTTGGCCCAGGATTGTCTGTACTAACGTCCTGGCGGGACAACCTACTTGTCGAAGTTGATCTTAATGGAGCGTCCGGGCTCGGCCTCGATCACCCACTCACAGCTCAGGGAGTCCTTATAGTAGCCGGGCCAACCAGGGGACAGGATCACCCCGCTAGGAGCTGAGTAGTGGCCTCCACATGGTGCTGGACGAGGGACATAGAGGGGAAGAGGGAGAGAGAGAGAGAGAGAGAGAGAGAGAGAGAGAGAGAGAGAGAGGAGAGAGGGGGAGAGGGACAAGAGGGGAGGAGAGAGAGAGAGGGAGAGAGAGAGAGAGGAGGGGAGGGGGGGGGGTATAGAGATAGTAAGTGAGAGAGAAAGACATATTGGGAGAGGGAGAGAGAGAGTGAGAGACATAGAGGTGAAGCCAGAGGGGAGAGCGAGAGAGAGAGACATAGACAGACATATGGGATAGACATATGGGAGATGAGAGGGAGAGAGAGAGAGAGAGAGAGAGAGAGAGAGAGAGAGAGAGAGAGAGAGAGAGAGAGAGAGAGAGAGAGAGAGAGAGAGAGAGAGAGACCACTCAGACACAGACACAGACACACACACACACACACACACACACACACACACACACACACACACACACACACACACACACACACACACACACACACACACACACACACACACACACACACAAAGAGAGTCACAAAGGATTGTGTTGCTCTTCATTTTTTCCAACAGTGCCATTTAGTTTTAAGGAGATGCGTTTTGTTAAGTGAAAAGCACTCTACGTCTTCAGTTTGATCTTGGATGCGGCATGTGGCCCCGCAGTGCACATAACAATCTGGGCTCCATGACACACAACCCAAGAAAGAAAAAACCACAGCCCCAGAAGCTAACTATCTTTCATAACAGCGATTAATATACAGGAGAGGACGGCATTAACATACATATCGGATTCAAACTTTGGATTTCTTTTTTTTTTTTTTCAATTTGTTAGTAAGTAGGACGACTAATATTTGTAATATTAATTATCTCATGATGGGTTCTCGATTCATTTATTTTTCCGGGGGTCGGCCTTTGCTCACAGGAAATAGCTGCCACCCTCGGGGGGTTGGCTGGTTCCAGCTCAAGTAATTATGATTACAAACGCTCATAATAGAGATTGATTTGTCTGTCATTTAAATAAATGACCCCCCCTCTTATTCCATCCCATGGCCTGGCGGTTCCCAAGCGATGGTCGGAGAGCAGGTTGACATCCGGTGGCTGCTTGGAACGGTTCCGCTTTCCATTTGAATACCGATGTAAGATATTGCTGGTTGTTGAGCTTGTTATGTGATATTATATCTGTTCTTAAAGTTTAGAACAGGAAGAGCGTCGTAGGCTTCAGCCTCGTCCATTATAAAAGGCTCTAGGCCACTACGATATCAATAACGAGGCTACATCAACATACAATTATGCAATATTACATCAGTTCTTAGGCTTTGGCAATAACAATAATGGTAATTGTGTAATATTAGTTTGTAGGCCACAACCATAACATTAATGATGATAAATTGACGTGTTTAATATTCTTTGTAGGCCACGAGAAGAACAATGCTGCTGAACGGTTATTGAAAAACATTATTTTCTAGGTTACGAGAATAACAATAATCGTTCTAAATCGTAATTTAATCATTTCAGTCTCTAGACCACGACAAAAATTAAATTGATGCAAAATGATAATAAAGTGTAAAATATGCTGGCCGAATCAGTGTGGTCCCAGCAAGCACCAGAAAACAAAATGTTAGGATAAATATGGAAAAAACATGAAAGTCTATAGATTATTATTGTCATTAAAGCTGTTAAAAAAAAAAAACCTCCAGAAATATCGGCTCTAAATTCAACAACGGAGAGCGCCGTCACTTGCGACCGCTATCCGCTTCGTGCGTGGTTCAGGCCGAAAACAACCTCGCCCGATTTCTGAACTCAACTCCGACGTTAAAAAACTTCAGAAATTCGTGACGGGGGCGAAGCGTAGTACAAACCAACGGTTGACTGGGGATCAGCCCGGCCCAGAGACCCCCCCCCACTCACCTTCACACTTGGGTATGGGTCCGCTCCACATCACCTTCCCCTTGTCCAGCTGGCAGGTGATGGTCTCGGCGCCCTGGGTCTTGATGAAGCCGTCCTCACACACCACCGACACCGAGCCGCCCAGCTGGAAGCTGTCTCCGAAGCGCCGGGCGTTGATGGGGATGCCCGGGTCCGGGCACTCATTGTGGCCGAAGGCTGTGGGTTGAGGATTGAGGAGGAGGTGGAGGGAGGAGGGAGGGGAGGAGGTGGAGGGAGGAGGGAGAGGAGGATGAGGATCTAGTTGTGAGGGGGGTTTGGGTTCTAGGAGAAAGGTTGTGGGCTCGATAGCCGATGTGCGCAGTGCGTTTCGTCCGGGGGTACCCTTGAGGTGGACTCCCGTAGCCCCTACCTGCTCCTAAGGTATCTCAGAGTCTAAATGTGCGTCACTCAAATCAGTGCGATCGTATATTCAAGATCCATCTACTTTATTCTCTCCATCGACTTCCTTTCAACACTGGACTCTGTAAACTCTGGATCTATCTACTCTATACTCTAAATCTATTCCCTGTGTGTACGGATACTCATTACCCAAAGGATCAAGGTTGCCAGGGATCAAAATCGTGCAATTCAGTACAAATGTGTTGTTGTCTCTTGTTAGCCAATCATTGGATGCAAGCACTGTGTTTTGTCCTTGGTGTGGTCAGATGAGCAAGAAAACTTTGAGCTTTTCATGTTCCGCCGTTACCATTACGGCCTGTCAGAATCACCAGTTGAAGGCATTGTCCCCATGGTTTGCAAAGTGATCTATTAAAAGCTTTTCAGTCATATTCCGTCAGAACTAATGTTTTAAGAAAAATGCCTTTCTTTTTTTCAAGGCTTTATGTGTCAATGTTTCAAAGAGAAATCAAATAAGGAAAGCTATTTGTCATTCAAAGATATGTGGTTGACATACTCTGGTTTTTCAAAAATCTATACCTATCTTGGTCAAAGTACTTTTGGTGACTTCTTAGGTTCTCCAAACATTTAGATTTGCAGCATTGCAACAGATTTCAACTCTGCCACTTCATATCACCAGAGACCTCTTCACCTTCATACGTATAATACAGAAGGATATTACAGACAGAGAGACAGACAAACATACACACAGACAGGTTCATAGGGACATTTGTAGGATGGACAGACAGGTTCGTGCATACAGCTGCAGGTGATGTTGGACAGAGAGACAGACAGACAGACAGACAGACAGACAGACAGACAGACAGACAGACAGACAGACAGACAGACAGACAGACAGACAGACAGACAGACAGACAGACAGACAGACAGGTGCATACAGCTGTAGGGGATGTTGAACAGACAAACAGACAGACAGACAGACAGACAGACAGACAGACAGACAGACAGACAGACAGACAGACAGACAGACAGACAGACAGACAGACAGACAGACCGACCGACAGACAGAAAGGAGGTGATGTTTAAAAGACAGACAGTCGGACAGGTGCATACGTACACATGTAGGTGATGTTGAACCCGCGGCCGGACATGGAGTGGTCCGCCTGGAACTCCAGCCGCAGGGTGTTGGTGCTGGAGGTCAGGTGGGTGGGGCTCTCGGCGCCCGAGAAGCGCCCGATGACGGCCACCTCGGCACCCTCTCCGTCCTTCACGGTGAGCGCGTCGTACGGCGCCTCCAGGTCAAAGTCGTTGAAGGCCAGGTGGATCCGGGAGCCCGGCTCCGACTGGATCAGCCAGATGCAGTTCATGTTGTTCCCGTAGCCTTCCGGGTAGTCCGGGGACAGCACCGTCCCTGAGGGGGCCGTGAAGTTGGACATGCAGGGGACTGGGCGGGAGGAGGGGGAGGGGGGAGGAGGGAGAGACAGAGGAGGGAGAGGGGGAGGAGGGAGGGGGGGGAGGAGAGGGGGGGAGGAGGGAGAGGGGAGGAGGAGAGAGGGAGGAGGGGAGAGGGGGGAGGAGAGAGAGGGGGGAGGGGGAGAGAGGGAGGAGGAAGAGGGGGGAGGAGAGAGAGGGGGGGGAGGAGTGGGGGAGGAGGGAGGGGGGTGAGGGGTAGCAGCAGAGTTGGATGGATGGATGGAGAGGAAAAAATGGAGGGACAAAGGTGGAGAGAGGAATGGATAAAAAGGGTGCGATGGATGAATAGAGAGGGAGATGGATGGATGGATGGATGGAGAGAAGTGCGAGAGAGAGGGAGAGATGGATGGATGGATGGAGAAGGAGAGATGGATTGATAAAGAGGGAAGAGGATGGTTATAAAGGGATGGATGGATGGAGAGCGAGAGATTGATGGAAGGCGAGAGATGAGCAGATGCATATGTGTATGGAGATAATAGAGACAGACAAATAGATAGACAGACAGACAAATAGATAGAGAGATGAAAAGATAGACGCAGAGATGGATAGACGGTTTGATTGACAGGGAGGAAGGAATCACATATAAAATAAGTAGATGCAGAGAAGAGGGAAAAGAAGATAAAATAAAAGGGGCAATAAAGCAAAGGGAGGGGTGACCTAGAATGAGACTTCCTGTAAAATATGGATCACCATAGTTACATCGGTCAGCAGACCCCCCAGGGCATAATGACTCCAGCTTAGTACCTATGGCAACCGGGAACAATGACACCAGGGAGATGAGCAAACGTCATGATTCCCTCCGTTGCCTATAGGTATAGTTTCTTTCCACTTTAATTTCCCTGGTTCTCTCACTCTTATTTCTTAACGTGTGACAGCTGAACTTCTCATCAAAGTCCATCTCAAAGGGCTCTATAAATTGCCGGAGATGACCCAGGATTCAGAAGACCGTGTTACATCCGGAGCCTTGCCCACGTAAGAAGTGTATTTATTAAAAATAAGATATGTCCCTTTGTGGACTGTAATGAAGCCGTATGTCTTTTAAATGGTGGAAAAGAACCAGTAAAGTCTGAGAACGGTAGCATGAAAGGACTGTCTGGCTGCAATGCATTACAACTGGCCTGCAGAATATTCTATTATATAGTATTAATGTTCAGGGAGCGGGAAGGGGAGTCTGACTAATCTCTTGTTCAGACGGAGGTCAGAGCTTTGACTAATAGCATTCTGAATGCGGCAGATTTCAAAAAAGATGAACTGTTCCCTGTGTGGGGGACAACAGAGATCTGGAGGACTCTACATCCACTCTTGGTGGGAGATGAGGGGGGGAATCAGTATTCATGAGTACAGCCCGGCTCTGGAAATTTCCTGTTCTGGCATTTCAAATGTGTTGGAACATGCCGGAGCACGGCGTGCGGGTGGTGTGGACGTGTTAAACTCGGAGGAAAACGGTCATTTCTGTTGTGTTTCGAACATATTCCAGTCCGTGTCGATTCACATCAAAGACAAAGATCGAAGAATACGAAGATCGCTAAATGTAGCAGGATGGGGATGAATTAATTATATTTTAGGTATAGGTACTTTCATGACAATTATGCTGTGGCAATTACCATCACCGATATGACATTAGTCATGGAGATTTTTTTATCCACACATGGACATTGAGTAGGACGAAATGTTCAAAATAGAATATCGGTAACAATTGAATTTGAACTATTTGCTATGAATGTTCATTAAAATACCAGCGAAGACATTGACCAACAGTTACCAAGCAACCGATCAGGACGTGGAGAGAAGAGATGTCATACTTACAAATGCATATGGGGATGTTGGCCGACCACTGGTTGTTGTCCTGGCAGGAAATGGTTTTCTCCCCAATCAGCTCGAAGCCAAACTGGCACTCGAAGCGCAGGATGCCACCGTTCAGGAAGCTGTCGCCCTCCCGTAGGCCGTACAGTGGAGTCCCGGGGTCTCCACAGCTTTCTTTGTCTATTTCTGTGGGTGGGAACAAACAAAAACAACAAATAAATAAATAAACCAACGTCATGGAGGGGGGGGGCGTTCATATAGGGGGCACTGAAACCCGTCCACTCAGCTGTTTTTGGCCCGGGCCTCTGTAAATAAAAAGTTGGTCTAACTTTAAAAATCAATGTTTCACTGATTTAAGGAGCCTTAAATCTGGAAGTTGAATGTGCCTTGGCGAGGTTGGGCTCCTTGGCGTAATAGGAACACATGGGGGCGATTCATTACGAGCAATTTAGGCTCCCGGCGAAACGGGAAACAGGACGTATTTCCGTAGTAACCTCGAGTAACCCAGATATAGCGACAGGGTTGGTATACTTTATCAGCTTACCGCTACGTCAGCGGATCAAACCACACACACATATATACATACGCTTGCTTGTTTGCTGATCAGAGTCTTTTCACCCAAAGCACATTGGCAAGACAACATCACTGAGGCAAGGCGAGTACTTGGATGACCACGTGAATGCCCCAGCCTACAGAACAGTGACTTGGGTAGGATAATTCTTTGTCTCTTTGAACCTCTGTGAAGGTAAAGGTCAAGAGGTCGAAGGTGGAACTGCTCAACCCGTTTCTAGGTTGTAAATGTTGTAATAACACGCGGAATCTTTCCGTTTTAGACGCTTGTTTGTGATTGGCTGGAGCGAGGTCGCTCCAGCCAATCAAAAACAAGCATCTATTCGAGGAGGAGATACAATGAGGGGAAACTGTTGGTAAGGCCTGCCAGCCAACGTTTAGCCCTATCTCACCTCCCCCTCTCCTTTAAGCACTTTCATTTTCCTGCCGGCCTACCCTCTCCTTTCTCATCCCCTCGCTCCTATTCCTCCTCTCACTCCTGCATTCAGCTTTTATTTACAACAGCATGCACACCAAAGGACGGTGTGCATGTCGTTTGTGTGTGTGTGTGTGTGTGTGTGTGTGTGTGTGTGTGTGTGTGTGTGTGTGTGTGTGTGTGTGTGTGTGTGTGTGTGTGTGTGTGTGTGTGTGTGTGTGTGTGTGTGTGTGTGTGTGTCTGTGTTTGTGCTTCATTGTTTGTTGCTCAGTGTGTGTTTGCGTGAGTGTGCAATATTTGTGATGTATTGCATTAATTTCCATCATGACATTGTCTTTATGAGACCCACAGACTCAACCAATCACAGGCTGTGAAACACACACACAAACACACACACACACTTTGCAGGGAACAAATTGCTTTGGAGAGTGGACCCACTGCTGGAACATTCCTATACTACAACTAATCACAACTTGCACAACCCACACACACACACACACACACACACACACACACACACACACACACACACACACACACACACACACACACACACACACACACACACACACACACACACACACACACACACACTCCTACATGTTACCAACCAACATACAAATCCAGCTAGAAATGTTGAGATTGCTTCTGCCACACACCAGACTTTCGATAAAATGCATAGTATTGCTTTCTCCTTTTCTATCTATCTCTCACTCTTATCTCTCTCTCTGGGACATGGATATGCAGATGCATAACCCCATTTAATTCTATAAACAACATGTTGACTAAAGGGATTTAAATCATTGGGATATGTGTATGCGTGTGTCTGTGTACACATCCAGAGCGAGAGAGAGATTGAAAGATTGAGAGAGAGAGAGAGAGAGAGAGAGAGAGAGAGAGAGAGAGAGAGAGAGAGAGAGAGAGGGAGAGAGAGAGAGAGAGAGAGAGAGAGGAGAGAGAGAGAGAGAGAGAGAGACAGAGGAGAGAGAGACAGAGACAGAGAGAGAGAGAGAGAGAGAGAGAGAGAGAGAGAGAGAGAGAGAGAGAGAGAGAGAGAGAGAGAGAGAGAGAGAGAGAGAGAGAGAGAGAGAGAGAGAGTGCCTATGCAACTTGCATAATGTAGTGTATTTTATGTTTGCACATGAGTGCTACTCCACCCGCTATGTATATTTCATCAACCTTCATGTGTATCCACTATTCTCCATAGAAGTTCATGTACGCAGGCAGGCACACACACACACACACGCGCAAGCACACACATACACGCGCAAGCACACACACACACACACACACACACGCACGCACGCACGCACGCACGCACGCACGCGGGCGCGCGCGTCATGGGATTCTGAAAAGGAATAGCTGCAAGACTTGATGGTGGATTGAGGTAAAGCGTAGGGCTGTTTAATTCTTTCGAGGATTCCGAAGCTAGGTCACTGGCTGATTCCATGCCGCCATAAATCTGGAGTACTTAAGTAAGTGCTACATATTACAGTCAATGCTATATCATGCTGCAACGGTCCGGTCACGAGGCCTGGTCCCTTTTTATCCCTCACACTTGCTAGCTCGCTGCAAGCCAATAAAGATTGCAACAGATTACAATGTAGAATGAAGATGAGTTACGTTAAGCCCAGTTCAGACCAACGATTCGCCTTGCAACGTCCTGCAACTCCTTGCGACGGGCTGCGACGTTCTAAAACTGGGCAGTTCACACTGGCTGCAACGGGCGGCGACGGTTTCCCTAGAAACTGTGAACGCTCTGGCACAGCTGAGCATCATTTGCGTAGGCTAGATTTGCGATTAGTTTTATTTTGGTTGAGAGTAGGCTAGAGTTAGTGTGTCTTGTTATTCTCCACTACATCTGCATTGGAGTAAATAGCTGGAGCTTACAGTTAGTTTAGATTACCCGTTGTTGGATACATTGCATCTTCCGTTAGTTGAATTTCAGTTTGATCCGTCTTTCTTTAATCGGCTCAACTACTATTTGGAGATGGATAACTTAATTATAAACAGGCCTAATTATGTTAGTGAGAGTGAAATGGTGGCAGTTTTAAAATAATAAAAAATAACAAGGTCGGATTCCAGTCCGTTGTACCGTAGTAGACCCACCGAGAAATTATCCGCCGTAGTAGAAAAATCATGAATTCTTCCTGAAAACAAGAAAGGCAGCCAGATCAACTTGTGACCCTACTATCAATGTAGAGTTAAGACCATGAATTGGTCGTGTTTCCAAAAAATAAGACGCCTTTACATCCAGTTAAAGGCGTCAATGTGACTTGCGTCACATTGATTTCCGAAGGCGCTGCTTTGCTTATAGAGACGATCCAGTAAGGGGACAACAACACCACATCAGGCGACCGAAATGATAGAATGAGCGCAAAACAGTTTTTTGGGCTATCTTCAAGCAGTGAAGGGAAACACAACATTAGGTTTTGAATAACTGGATGTAAAGGCGTCTTATTTTTTGGAAACGCAACCAATTTATGGTCTTAACTCTAGTAAGGCCGTGACGTACAAGTTGTTCTGTGCTGTGATTGGCTGAAGAGAAATACCTAAATCGCCGCGTTCTAAAACTGGACCTTGCAATTTGACATGTTCAATCTCTGGCGACTCCTTGCAACGACCCGTTCACACCGCCCCTGCAACGTTCTAAAACCGTCTCGTTGCAAGTCGTTGCAAGGTGAATCTTTGGTCTGAACTGGGCTTTAGAGATGTTTTAGTCAGGGAAACATTACATTTTTTCGAGGCATGACTAATTAACTTTCCCTTTGTGGCTGGTGAAAACATTCGGGATCAGCAACGGCAGGGAGGAAGAGAGAAATAAAGGAAAAAAGTAGGCAACAGGTAATATTTTTAAGCACAGATAGCTCGATAGCTAGCATAGCGGCCCATGCTCAAGCTAGCAAGCTGCTCGTTCTTATCTGCACATATCAATATAGGCGCATCAAAACCCAAACTAAAACAAGGAGAGAGAAAAAAAAATCACTGAACGCACACAAATTAAATAACAAAAAAAGAACAATAAAATCCCAGGGGAGTCGGCGCAAGGGCGGGAGCGCCGTAATCTTTAACAGACGAGCGGCTTTACGGACCAGGAAATAAATGAGTTTTTAGTCGCTTCGATCCGGCTCCCAGATGTCGGGGCCCTCAGGTAAGCGTCTGGCAGTCCCCCCCCCCCCCCCCAGAAAAGTGATTATAGAACTGTGATACGCCGCACGCTGAAGGCATCATACACGTAGACAATAGCGCACACCTGCTGCATGGAAAACGGACAGTAATCACGGCGACGGCTCCTGCTGCCTCTTATAGACCTTTTAAGTGCTGTTTCTTTTGTTCACTGCGCAATGATTTGAAAACACAAATTCAGACTGACTATGGGAGCTCAAATGTGTGGACAAGATGAAAATGGAATGATAAGCAAGGTATTTATTTTCCAATTCACGGGTGGACTGACTTTGCATCAGTTTCTCTTTTTGGGTCCATGTTAAGATGAACGTTTCGGTTCCAAGCGGTGTTAATTTCTTTAATTAGTTGTAACATTTTCACATTCAAAACATGACAAGCTAACATACTGCTTCTATAAAAAAAAATTGCCTCGCATTTATAGTTCAAAAAAGGACTCGCTACTGCACACCAATTATAATATAATTTTCATTGCTGTACTCACATTAATATATTCAAACCAAATGGCTCCCTTCCAATTATATTTTCCACGTCTTTTGTCTTGGATGCGTGCTGCTGCCAAGGGCCTGTATTTCTGTTCTCAATGGCTCTAAATTGTGTGTTACAGCATATTTCTGTGTGGTGTTTGAATTTCACCATGATGTAGTAACTAAATTCCTTTGTATTGTCTCAGGGAGTGAGGTTAAATTATATTAAAAGTGTAAAAAAATGAAATGAAGAAAAAACGTGAAGGGGAAGACAAAGAAAATTAGAAGAAGGGATGAGCCTCGATATAACATAAGTGTAATTTTCCCTGAGAAAATGAAATGCCATATGCAATTTTGAGATGAACTGAAACCTAATAATGGAAAGGCACACACAAGATGGCACAAACACACACACGTACGCAAACAGGTACACACTGCACACACACACACACACACACACACACACACACACACACACACACACACACACACACACACACACACACACACACACACACACACACACACACACACACACACACACAGATATTACAGTGCACATAAAAAGGCTTACACCAGACTTCATAATAGTTAGAGCTGTAAAACAAAAACACTTTTCTGGTCATGGTGTAAATGAATATTTCATGAGTTCGTATTTCAACTTATGAATGAAATGTTCTTTAACAGAGTGTGTGTGCGCGTGTGTGGGTGTGGGTTTGATGAAGTGAATCCTGCTTCTTATCTGGATCTCACTGACACACAGTTCTAATGCAACCATGCAGCCACACATGCACGCACGCGCGCACACACAGCACACACACACACACACACACACACAACACACACACACACACACACACACGTGATCCTTCAGGTGCATGGAAAACCTAACATAACTCTTGGTCTCGCTTTATTTATTTCTGTCCAAGCTGGCAGAAACACCACCAACCCCCCCCCACAGGGTCAAACACACTGTTAAATCCCACCTTGACATCCTCCCCGCCAATAAAACCGAGCACCTACAGAAAATACGTATAAAACCATGAAATACGGCAGGTAAATCCAAATTAAAATCTCAAATGTAGGACTGATTTAATACGAGAAGGAGAGTGAAGGAAAGGTAAGGAGTGGAGATGAGGAGAGAGGAGGGAGGAGGTGAGGAGAGGAGATGAGGAGAGAGGAGGGAGGAGAGGAGGAGAGGAGAGGAGGGGAGAGGAGGGGAGAGGAGAGAGGAGGGAGGAGAGGAGAGGAGAGGAGGAGGAGGAGAGGAGAGGAGAGGAGAGGAGAGGAGAGGAGAGGAGAGGAGAGGAGAGGAGAGGAGAGGAGAGGGAGAGGAGAGGAGAGGAGAGGAGAGGAGAGGAGAGGACGGAAGAGGAGGGAAGAGGAGAGGAGAGGCGAGGATGGGAAAAGCTGAGAGAGGATATGGAGATGAAGAGGAGAGGAGAGGAGGAGCAGAGGAGGGGATGGAAAAGGGAGAGGAGAGTGGAAAGGAAAAATAATGCAAAATGAAAAGGAAATAAATGACCAAAGCGAGAGCCTCAACCTCAGCCATAGAGGCGGCTCCATGGCCAACTCCTTGTCATGCCTCCTTCTACCATCTGCACCACCACCACCTTCGCCAACGCCATCACAACCAGTTGGAGGAACATGACTCTGTTCGTCTCCACCTACAGCAGCTGGTGCCACCGCCTACTGCACAACAACAGATTACAAACAAATAAACAAACTCGCATCCAAAACACACCTGCTGATCCAGGCGCCTGCAGCTTATTAATATATGTGGAACGGTGCTCCTAGTTAGTGTTGCCATTCCGCCTGTGCCTGCCCACGGGCCACCCATTCCACTCTCAGCCATTACGGACGAAGAGGGTGATCTCTGTCTTGTTTGTCAGCGATCAAGACGTGGTGGCTCGGTCACCCCGCGGTTAGAGCAGCCGTGACAGTGGGCTGTCACTTGGGTAAACCTGGGAATCCATGCCTAAGCTTTTCCGTGTAAGGCACACTTTTTTTTTTTCCGATTCCCGCCAAAACTATAACAGGCGAAGGTAAGTGAGATGGTAGTGTGTGGAAGTTTCACAAACTATTTATTTCGGTCTTCAAACAGACGGAGGAAGTCACCGGCTGGCGTCAGTCGCCAGGCCTGCCTGGGAGGGAGCTGACAGGATACTAAGCGATGTTTGACTCCCATTTTCTATTTAGGGATTTATTTTCGAGACAATCAATGTTTACCACTGGACTTATGAAGACTTAATATCCCTGGTTCTCTAGTGTGATTGAAGTATGTACAGAGAGTGTCTGGAGTAGAGAGTAGAGCGCGAGAAGTGTTTGACTCCAATCTTAAAGGTTCTGGGTTTGATCCGCTGTGTCCACAGTCTCCTTGAGCACGATGACCTAACCCCGACCTACACCTTAATGACATGAATGAGAATTCACCGCGAGTCACTCCCTGCATCAAGGCATCTCCTAAATAGAATCTCAGACTTATATACACTGTATATAATATCTTTTTGTACGAGGCATCATTTATAGATAATCACAAAAGGTCTAAGGTGCCGCCGAAGCCGTGTTCATCCACTCCCTGACTCATCGACTGGTGGACCCATTGTTCCCCCTGTTCATCAGCCCGCTTGCCGATCATATTTGAGAGATGGCTGCGCTGGAAACGCATTAGTGCTGCGATAAGCAGCCCCCCCCCCCACCCGCACCCCACACTGTGGTGCACCAACCCAGTCTCACCAAAATGCGTACAGATCGCACGGTTTGCCATGCGTGCAGTACATACGCCAAATGACCATTTCGCATGCATATGATACGCAAAACCCAGCATTAACTACCGTGGAGGGCGGATGCGTATATACGCAAAACCCAGCATTAACTCTGTGGAGGGCGGATGCGTATATTTTTTCTATCCAGTTTAACGGTGTCAAATTGTGGCTGTGACGTACTACCGAATTTCAGTCTTTAACAACCA
>OLKM01000194.1:11451-16451 GCA_900291075.1 Melanogrammus aeglefinus
GTAAAACTGGGGGCAGGAAAAACATGGCTTATATTTATGTACTGTTGTTCTCCAGTTCCCACATTGTAATTTGGATTAAATATTCAATAAAAGGAAGATGTCTTGATATTACTGGCCTCATCATGGTGCTCCCGGAAAAGGCATCAGCAGATGGTGCTCCGAGTCATCGTATTTTTTTTTTTGTTGAAATGAATTAAAAGATGATAATGAAATTAAAAACAAAGTTCAGTTGGTTCAAACCATTATTTTATTCATGCCTCCTACTAGCTGCTGCCTCACAGTTTAATATTCCGGTCAAGTCATCAGCATTGATTTACAAAAGTAGAGATCATAAGAAGCTGAAGATAAGTGATAAAACCAACACATGCGTCGGTTTAATGAAAATGGGTCAGGGAACCTTTGGAAAAGTCGGCTGTTATTCAGTAAAATGACAAGACCCAGTAATACTGACACCCATTTCTGAAGATAATGCTGTGGTTCAATAAATGATCTCACCCCTTTAACATTTACTCGTAGCAGATAGAGTTGAATAACATTATAACCTAAAAACATGGCAGTAAGATTTTTAATCTCTAACCTACTAATTCCAACTAATTCCATTCCATTAAGTCCATTATCAGTTCCTGATACATTTATATATATTTATATTCCTGCCCTGAGTGCTATATATATATTCCTATAATATATATATATATATTTTGTTGTATATATGTATATATAATTATAGATATAGATATCATTTTTGTAATAATTTTTATTGAGGAATATAATTTGTTCCACTGTACTCAGTTTAAACCGGCCTCTTTTCAGGCACACATTTCACCAGCCTTTGATAATATTCAATTGCTGGTGGAAGAGTGGTACAATCGCAGGGTACAGATGATGTGGGAAGGTTGGTGGGGAGGCCTATATCAAATGCAATACTGCCCGGTGGTTTCATTGGGATTTATGCTTCAAAAGTGGCTACACTTCACCTAATGATGTTGAATTTAGCTTTGGACGCCATGACTTGTGTCATTTGATGGAATATCAAAGGTGCTGCATTGATTCAAAAAATAAATAGGGCTTGTACATCAGAATGCTCCATGGGATTTTTTGTTTGTGCTAGTCCACCATAATTCAACGCCTCAAGAGAGTTGTAGTAATGCAAAATATAAGAAGATATGTAAATACACATTGTTTGTTTATGGATAGATGAATAATGAGGTTTAATTCAATTGTCTCAGTATAAGAGACGACTGAACTAAGGGTGAGTTTCAGAAAAACTCGGTATTGCATTTGTGTCCTTTCTTATACAGTGCAACAGCCCGCAACATGTGTGTACTGTCTTCCAATTATCATCATCACTCCACGACAAAAAGATCCCAGTTAAACCGGTCACAAAAGCTTAAGCAGTGAATTGCAGAGAATTACAAATAAAACGTGTCTGGTCTCCGAAATGTGTAAACAAAATGCTTTTCAAATTTCATATGCAACTCGATAACATGCTATTGCATCTCTCTTTTTTTTTTACATGCTGCCATTTTCAATATGTTGCGTTAGGGGTGACAGAACCCCTAAGGCGTAGTTGGTACAGGAACTAAATATACACCATTATGGTTAATAGATTGAACAAAATCCAACACACTCAGAGATTATCTATTCAGACTCTGTCAGAATTGAGACAATGCTTGCCATTGCCATTTCCCATACACCTCGGTATAGAGAGCGGGGGGGGGGGGGGGGGGAATAGGGAATATAGGAAAAGCAGAATTAACTAAATATAGAATAAAGATACCTAAGGGCAAGGCGACAGGATTTAGACAAGCGTTTATTCTAATCAGCATGGTTTCCCATATACAGTATACGCCGCAGTCTAAATCCCATAACCCTCTGTGCGATGCATGCGCCCTGACTGCGAGGGTATGGATAGTGTCGGAATGTTAATGGTTTTCCGATAATTAACGCTATCTGTGCTCTGCAATCCATCATTCGTGGCCTGTTATAAACAACAAATGTACATCTGTTTATTTTCATGTTGGGCCTCTGCACGAAAAAAGGAGATATACACCGGGGTTTACTTACGTTTTTTTCTAAATAGGACCAAAGTAATCTCCGCGCCGAACCGTGACCGGCGTCACTGCGTCCTGCTTCGGCATCGGGTGGAGCGTCGGTGGGAACCGCAGACGAGATTTTGGAATATGGAAGAGAAAAAATAATCTGGGTTTGGCGAAAATTGGTTTGAATAGCGGGCATACAAGTAAACACATACAAGACACCGCCCAGCCCCTGTTCCTGTTGCGGTGGTCCGGTCTCGGCGCCTCAGTGCCTGCACCCCCCCCTAGGGAACCGCGGGCCCAATGCTAGGATAAATGGACGGTTATTTGGCATGAAATCCAAAGTGAACATTTAATATTTCAGATTCAGTTTGAATTGAAGCTGCAACACTATATATTTGTACCTATTATTTCCACCGATTCCAAAATGATTGAAATATATAAAGCTAAAAAGCCTTTTCAAAACTATGTTTTTATTGCAATCAGTTATCTTAAATTTCAACAGAGTAACAAAAACAATTGAATGAACTCTGTTTAAGTCCCCATGTGGGTCTGCTGCCTCGGCTGCATGCAATTATAAATGTCCCTCGGTTGGTCACAAAAAGGGACAACTGGCCATGACAGCTTCATATATAAACCTGTCCAGAACAATGCCTTTTCTGCCGCTAGTTGCCACTCTTAACGCGTTTAACCTTTCGCACTGCATCGGCCGTCTCTGCTCTCCACTCTGCGACACAATCTCCGCCTTGTAGTAATGAAGACAGGGAAATCAATCGATTGATGAATGAAGGATTAGTCTACAGACAGAAAGCTAATTAGGGCCGTTAGGCCAGAATGAAGAGCGAGCGCAGATGGATGCATCCCACCGCCATAATCAGGATATACTTCATTTGACACCCTCGAGGAACATAATTGAAATAATGATTTTATTGACGTTTCCCTTGTCTATTTGTTTGCGAGAGAAGACGTGTGGGGATGCCAATGACTCACGTATCAGCGTTTGTTTACATTTAGAGAACTTTCTGAATCACCAGGGATTACGTTATCAACTATTCTTTTGTTGATCATGCCAAAACCGATATTCGCAGTCAAAGCCTCTTTTGCTAATGGGGGGGGAGCATGTACAACGAGCATCCAACTCACAGCGTGGTGTCAGAAAGGATGTGCCTTCAATATTTATTTCTTCTTTTTTCAGGAATTTATGTGATATGATATCCAAGATATTGTATGATATCCAAGAAAAGCTGCATGTGACTGAACATGATGCAATTACATGGGGCGCATTCATCGAGCAGTCGTTGCGGGATGAATCGCACGGTACATGCTTGTGTACTTAAATAACGCAATGCATCAGTGTAAATGGAACGGAGTGGGGCCACGTACAGTAAATACTTTATGCATTAAGTTGATTATCACACCCACACACTGCACTGTATGTAATGTTTGTCTGCACGCATCCCATTGAAATAATATGACGCACCGCACAACGGTGGTTGTGCAGACGCAAAGGCCCGCTTACCATGAGTAATTGATTTGGGAGAATTATGGTTGTACTGTTTCTGTTGCCTATTCATTAATCACGCGAGCATTGTTTGAATGGAACAATGCGGTGAGTAATGATATTGATGAAGTCTTGTCTGTACACAGTTGTCTGGGGAAATGGGAATATATAGCTTAACGGAGCAGATGTCTTATAATGCCCGGGTTTAAGCGATTAGAATAATCGTCTTTGCGCAAATAATCTAGAAAGGCAACATCCGCTCCGCCACACTTGATTGTGTTTGGCTGTGAAGCTAATAAAAGCCCATCTCTGTCTTTGTTCCGAGCCCCAGCTAATTTCCCATAATCCTCTCTGATAAGGCCCCATGGTCTTCATCTACCTATGCTGCATAGCAATGTGATGCACATTAGTCAATTAATAGTGTGTTAAATGACAGAGGTTCCAGTCAATTGAGTTCCTCTTGGGAACAGCAAAGCCATTGTCCCACAATTCCAGGCGAAGTGAAATGGAGGCAGAGACAAAGATACGATTGCCTTTCGAAAAGAAAAAACAATGCCGATGACATTTCCGTGTCCTTGACTACAGAAATATTATATTATACAGCCCAGTATGTTAGCTTGTAAGCGTGTTGATATGTTTGACAGACACGGGTCAATCAACACCAAACCTGCATTCTTATGTTGAAAGATTGGCACAGATGCTACCGAAATACCATAACCAGAGTTGTCTATGATCTGTTTCTCGGTGAAGCTCATTAGTGTAAAGTCATTCAGGAGGACGTTGGCGAACCCGTGACCCCATATCAGGTGGAGATCTTTAAAGCTGAGCATTTCCACCCTAAATAGGGATGGTTGTTGGCAGTGGGGGGGGGGGAGTTGTGGGGGTTGGTACCCCTATATATGTGACCCTCATGCGAGGCCTTACCTCCTGACAAGGGTATTAAAACGAAATAAATCAGCCATTAAGAGGCGGGCGCGGGCAATTGAAGCCCTATTAATGCGTCAGGCTGGGAGAGGCAGGCCCAGCGTGACGTGACAATGGAGGACCACAGTGCCCCTTTAATTGCATTTCGGCCAGGTTTTTATTCCCCAGACTGCGGGGGGAGTGGAGGGGGGAGGCAATGACGGCTGTAAGGGGGAGGGATGATGAGGGCCCCCTTCATGTCACTCCATCTTTGTCTCTGTTGTGTTGAGGCACACCCATGTGGGCGGTGTGGGACATGGACAGGGGGTGTGTGGAGGGGGGGGGTGCGCACCTATGCAGACGCATTAACACACACTCAAGATCATTACCGGGGAGATTGACAAATGTACTTGATTGTTTTTATTTTCAACTCTGAAGCTACACACACTGCCTGGATGACGGGATACTTGATCAACAAACAACGCGAAGCACATCCCTTTGTGGCACAAATTCCCTCCGTTTTTCATCTTCAATTGAAATGGTCGGTAATAGCAGTGGTC